>VDFB02014067.1:0-142707 GCA_007258455.2 Sequoia sempervirens
TTCTTGGGGATTTCCAACAAGGCATCCAAAAACCTTGCAAATAGGTCATATGGTGATTCCCCTTGATATCTTTTCATACTATAGTCTTTGAACAAAAGACATTTGATCAGCATTGATAGAAATTTGTTGATGTTCAATTTTGGACTCATCATTAGTTGCACTAGGTGAAGATGGACAAACCAGAACAGCAGACGCATCATTATCATGACAATTATTGCTATTATCTATTCCAATTGTATGAAATTTGCTAAAGTAGCCAACACTTGCAACCATATACCCTTTCATCATTGAGTACCTCAAGTTGTTTTCAATGTCCATGGCAATTTGATATTCATGATGCAATGTTGTGGGCTCCATATCTCTCAAAAAATAACTCATTTCTTCATCAAATGTACCCAAATATATAATTAAATACTTTTCATCACTTGTCTCATATTTTCAGGAATATCCCTTATTGCCTTTGTAAATCTGAGATTAAAAGTTGGGACCAACTCCTCTACATTCTTTTGAATTTCCATGAATTTTTTCCTTACTCAACTTGGATTAATCCTTTCACCAAATTGTTCAATAAATGCTACCATGAATTCATTCCATGAAGAAATAGAACATATTGGCAAGTGTGAAAACCAATCTCTAGCACTCCCTTTAGAGATTGAAAATAATTTCATTGCAACATCTTCATGATTTATCTCATAATCTCCCATCAAATCCATAAATGTATGCAAATTCTCATAAGTTGATTCAAACCTTTTCCTTGTAAATTTTGGAAAATGTTCCCTAACATTATTAGGAACGAGATTTGGGAAACCTTGAATACCATTAAAATTCAATGGTCTATACCTCCCAATAGAGAAATTTCTTTGATGGCATGACAAGGGCCGCATGACCTGCATGTTTTCACTTGACATTCCAATGGGAAATATAGGGGAATGATGTATTACTTGTATCCCTTTACAAACCTCAAATATCAACTTCATAGTTGATCATCACTACCATACTCCTTGATTTAGTCATGATTTTGAACTACATAACTCAAATACATTTGTGCCTTGGATCTTCTAATGGGAAGATTTTAGAGATAAGCATACTTCATCATAATATAGAAACTTCAAATTATATCTTAGAAGTATGTAAAATTACCACTACCATTCCCTTTATTAGTGCTTAATTCACTTCATAGGGAACCCAAATTTTTCCAATTCACTCAACATGGTTTTCACACAAGTTTATGCTTCTTGAAAACCAAAACAAGGGAAATACCTAGATATGTTGCGACTACTTTGAATTATGCTTCTGACTAAAAATATTTGCAGATCTAAAGCTATCATCACAGTTCCATCAGGTTCTTTGCATAGAGTTGTCACCTCCTTTTATAGAGGAATGAACTTCAACAATATGAAGTTTCTTCCAAAGGTTACTTTCAGTCTAAATCTTCTTCAATAATAGATTTACACATGAATTCTTTATATCTTCTACAACACAACCCTTTCCATGTAGAAAATACTCAAAATATGAACCAAATGTTTAGATTTAGCAAATTCTTTAGCACTCTCAAGATAATACTAGAGTCCTTTGAAATTTTTTCTCTAGCCTTCCATCAAGGTAGTTCATCATGTGAGCTCAATTCTACCTTATCTTTTCCCAACAAATTTTCATTGTACTTTACTGGATTCTCTCAAATAATGCATACTAGTGCAAAGATCTCAGAGTTGCCACCCACAATTAGTGAGAAACTATAAAAAAATTCATGGAATTGTGGTAGATCTTAACAAAATTTGCAAGTTTCAAGGGAAACACAACAAATTTTTGCAACATTTTGGAGGATTGACTCACCGACATAAAGCTAGGATTGAAAAATAAATTCTCTAGCACAATATTTGACTCTTTAATAGGATAGTTTGCAACCCAATCTCTAAGTGCATTCCCTAGCAGCGTCACCAATCTGTTGGTGACTTGGATGGGAAAATATGATTTTGCAATTTTCAATTTTTGGTTACAAACTATTTTGAAACTTCAATGAGTCTCTAAGGAAAGATGATCTTCCATCATAATTTTCTCAAGTCATCCCTAGTAGAGTCACCAATCTGTTGGTTATTTTTTTAGAACCAAATTTGATCTCACCATATGCCTATGAATTTCCCACAATCCCATGATAAGCGTAGGTAAGGATTGGCCAACAAACAAGGATTACTAGGCCCTTACTTCTACTCTTTGGGCTCTATTAAACCCAGGAGGGTGATCCTTGTTATGTTCATATGATATTCTTCTACTATTTTATCAAGAACATTTGAACAAATAGATATATTCCTATGATGATCCAGGAGGATCTATGAACCTTCAAAAATCAATTGTCTTTAATGCTCGATAAGTCGACACCATGACATAATGCTCAGAAGCACGATTCCAATGCATCTTGAATCGTGAAAAATGGAGTCTGTAAGCAAAAGTTACGGTCAGTCAAACACTGGTCAAAACAAGTGCAAGGGCCCGTCAAGATGCAAAAAAATTGACTGACTCAGAATTTTTTGAAAGTGACATCAAACAAAGGAGCGCAATGACATGAACCCAATGATGTTCGTTTCGTCAAAATCTAAGCTTGTCTGCAAAAGATATCACGAGTCAAAGTTTGGGTCAAACAGGCACCTGAGGTCATCCAAAAAGGTGAAAAATTTGATCGAATCAAAATCGGTCAAAAATAGTGTCAAGACGAAGAGCTCAACTAGATGATCCCGACACTACTCATTTTGTCAAAAATGAAGCTCGTATGGTGAAGAAACAGCCAGTCAAAGTTCTAGGTTGACCATGTTAACTAGATGGTACAAAGATGACATCAACATGCTGACTCTGTAGACCATACACTAGTGTGGACCAATTCCAAGATGACATGTGGCATCCATACAGTGAGTTGGCACAATGAGTTGGTAGGTGACATGGAGGCATAGTCAACAATTCCAACGAATTGGTGTTTGACATGTGGTTGTCCATGTGGTCTTCGTCAATGAATCAAATGTTTCCACATGGCACAACGAGGATGTGCCACATGGAACCTCGTTCCTCCCTCCTCCAGTCTATTTGGTTGAATTTTCTATTAAAAGTGTTGGTGGGGTTTGATCCCCCACCTTACAGCTTGCAAGCACATCGCCTGTCTGATGTGCTACATAGGTCGTGCTTACACATATATGGATAGGAGATGATTTTGGTGTTTAAATGTTGGTTAGGTGGGTTTAAAATTATGGTGGTGAGGGTTGAACCCACAACCGCCAGACCTACAAAATCTATATCCAGCGTTACACCATTGTGAGAGTTTGGTAGCATATGGGCATCGGTTTTATTTAACCCCTATTTAAGTTGAAGTCCTTAACTAAATAACTAAATAGTTATTTAGTTAGGATTTAAATTAAAATAAAAAAAACAAATCCCCTAAACAAGATAGCGCAAGAATATACATGGTTAAGGGATCCAAAACAAATTTAACTGATTTTGAGGGGATATTATTGTTTTATATGTAAAAGTGGGGATTTTGTAAATCATTTGGTTATAAACCAAATTGAGCAAACTGCAAGTATAAAAAGGAGTGCAAGGAGAGCATTCATCATCCCATTTCTTGGATTGAATTCTCAAGTTCTCCAAGTAAGAGAGAATTGGGAGCAAATTTGGAGAGAATTCTTGTAGAGGGAATAGGGAATTTTTGATGTAATAATGCTCTGATTCTGTAGCAGAGCCTTTAGGCAAAGTCTTTTTCTTGCTCTTTGTAAATCATCCTTTTGGCCTTTTTGGAGCCTTTATGTGAGGTGATTTGAGTGAGGACATCTTGTATGATGACTTTGTGGACAAGCTACAGAAGATTGTAAAGTAGTCTCCAAGAGACTCTTTTCAAATATTGTATTGCATTTGGAGCATTGTTAATAGATTGGTCACTCAGTTGAGATAGACCCAAAGATGTAGTCCACTTAGACGAACTTCGTAATCAATCTTGTGTCCTCTTCTCTCTCTTTGTTCTATGTTATAATTCTCTCTCTTTATTGTTCTTGTTGCTCCATTATTTAATATCTTTTCAGTTAAGCTTAAGGCATTAAGGATTTGTTCACCCTTATGCACATTCACTTTAGCAATGTTTGTCATAGATCCCTTCTGCATCAGATCATATGAGGTGCAAATACATAAAATTCATCAAGGATTTGGTCGACCCTTAAACAAACTACTATCTATAGCAAGGAATAAAATGATATTTCATAATGATACATCATGATTAAAAGTATTTAGATGATTTTCATTCTCATTTTGTGCCCATGGTCAAGTGTAGGACTGACTCATTTATATTCAAGATAACTAAATAAACAGACCAATGTCTCTATCTTTGGGTAACAGAGTCACATTTGTAATAATCCATAATACATTAGAAATTTTGATTCAGTATTTGGGGACTATTGACATATTGCATTACAATATTCAACTCATTGTGTCAAAAACAAAACTACTTAGCAATCCTAGAATCTTCCCTCACAAATATGTGATCTCATTTGAGCATTTAATCAATTCATTAAATCAAAGCAAGAATAAAACCACTCATTCAATTAAAACAATTGAAGACAAATGAAAAGATCCTTAACCATTTCATTTATTATCTAGAAGAGAAAATACATAGGAGAGAATTTGCTTTTGAACTAGCATTTTCATTTATATAATGTTGCTACTGTAAGACTAATTAAGTTCATTAAAAACTAGCTTATACACTAGACTCAATACTAATCTATTTATCTATGCATGAATTTGCAATTTTCTCTTTCATGAGCTTAGTTTTCCAACCTAGACCACTTGAGACCCAAAATTTGAACCCCTGTAACTGGCCCTAAAATCCCATTTATAGAAATATCAGGGTGACAAGAATTAGGCCAAATTACCATTTCAATTACATTTCTTTTGACACTTGATTTCATTTCAATTTCAAAAAAATTCCAGATGGTTATATTTGCTCATTACAAAAATGGGGGGAAAGCAAAATACAAAACCCCATATAGTTCGTCAAAGAAGATCGACCAACCTTCCAAAAGACATCGTTCATCATTGCAGCAGCACCAAAATCTCTCGTCCACGTCGATCAAAGAAGATTCTCCATGTCAACACCTCAAACAAAAACTTATACATTTTTTGAAGAAGAAGAGCCTGTTGTTGTGGCAACGGTGTCATAAAAAACAAAAACAAAACTGAGTTGCTACTCTAATTCTTCAGAATCAGAGTAAGCATGCCTGCTCGATGTTCTTGTTGAAACTAGAGAAGTTAATACTCCTCCATCATTAGAATCCTCTCAACATGCTAGTGTGAGAAGGTAATAGTTGTACTCTAGGTCAATATCTCCTTCATCGATCAAAGGACCAGTCGAATCCTCCATGGGAGAGTTGTGCCTCCCCATATAAGAATCATAAGCCTTGTGGTACTTATTCTTCTTCTTCTCACAAGATTTAGCCAATTTCCCACCAAACTCACCCTGGTTATGACCAACAACCCTATTCCTCAAGTTGTAATTGCTCCTGACACCACACTTCTTAGTTTTATTACGGGAACTCCTCCTTCCCTTTGGCATTGCAGGATCTCCTAGTGTGCCATGTTCAATTTCAGGTGCATCATCCTAGGATTCAAGAATACTAAGTCTCCTAGACCTCCTGACTGGTTGGACGGACTCATTAGGCTTACTCATTCTTGTAGGAAATGGAACAAGAGCTAGCAAACCTTTACTTGCAAGAAAAGATGACTAGTTTATTCTCTCAATTTTAAAATGTTGAGCACAATTCCTAGATCTGTGCAACCCTTACAACCCATACAGAAATTACAGACAATTAAAACCCTCACCAACCCTAGGAATTTAGGACTCATAAGCCAACTAATGCATAATTAGAATAGAGCATGAATAAACACCTTCTTACCTAGGAAAATCACTTCAGTATCTCTACAATTACTTGCCTCAGACTCACACACCTTTTCTCTAGTTCTAAACCCACTTCTTGGCTCTCAACTGTTGCAAATGGTGAGATAAAACAACAAATGATTTTCATTAAGTAGAGCAACTGGAGCATGTAGCCATTAATTGTTCAAGGAAGGCTCGCGCGAGCAAGCTAACAACCAGCCGCTCAGCTTTGAATCTTATCCATCAATCCTCATTGATTTAAAACATAATAAATGATACTCCTCAAGCCTTTCCACTTTCCTCTTCATCCATACATGGAAACAATGATGACACCTTGAAAATTTGCCACGTAGTTATCCACATATTTACCATATCTCTGCATTTTGTCTCTCATTGCAGAACTGCTCTTGAACCATCTCCAAACTTCGGCGATGAACAACAATAGCCCACTGAAAGGAATATTCCTTGGTATATCCCTTATCGCTTTTCACAAAAATGTGATAAAGTTGCATTTGTGTTTCGGTGAGGAAGACTTTCCAGTGATCCTATAATGTATGGTCTGCAAGCCATTGCACATCGCTACAACTAGCTTGGAGTTGAGAATGCTTTCGACGATGGGAAATCCTAGCAATAGCACCAAACTCAGACACGCAGTGATCATACCACTCCCCTCAATTCATTTCAATCGCTCATCGTAGAAACTAAGAAAATTTGTGAAACACTTCAGTGATGACACAATACAAAAGGAAGATAATATCCATTGCTTATCACTAAAAAGAAATAGTAAGTTGAAATGTTTCAATGATAGGTGATACACAAGGTCCACATCCATATCGCTCATCGTGGTAATCAATCAAGGGAGTAGCAGCTTTAGCGACGTGCGATGCAAAGAGAAAACATAGGCCCATCACTCATCACAATAATGAGCCCGATAGTGAAAGTAACTTCAGCAATGAGTGATCACTTGAGTGATTAAAAATTGCACATGCAAATAAGATGTTTTAAGAGAGGGGATCTCCTAGGACAATGCGTGATAAGGTCTCAAAAGACTTAATAACATTTTAGAAAAGGATGTAAAGGCCAAACAAGGCCGATAATTCAACCTTATAAAAATAAAGGAATTTTGAGAACGTAGGCACGCGGAAAGGTTTTAGTGATGAGTAGCAGGGATTCCTAACCATATGGGGCCGGTCATTCGATGGATTTCAATGACTCAAGTTGCCTTTAACATGACCGGGAACAAGCATAGCAAGTCAACAGCAAAACATAACATTGCAACAGGTATGGAACTAAAGGTGTTCCTTAAGAAGGTTTTAGTATTGCACACCATAAGAAATGATGATAGACAAAACCCTAGGCCCAAGGGAATGACATTAACCAGAATTTTGTAGAATTTTGAGATGGAACACAACATTTTTAGGGGTTCCATCACAATGCAAATTGTTGTTGATTCTATTAGGTCCATTGATGCAAAACTAGTTAGATTCCACTTTTAGAGAGAGGATAAGAGGTGATATTTTGTAGATGGACTCTCGTATAGAGAGATCCTTGATCTTCATATTACCAAAAAAACTATAGCCCCATATTTCATTAACCCTGTGACTAATTAAAATATACCTCCAACAACAAAAAATAATTTCAATTAGGTGGTATAGGCATCCTCAAATTGCCACACATTTTTGGTAGCGATGGTGGATGGTCTTTTATCATCCACCACACACTAATTGTGAGGTGCCATTATATATTTTGAGGAAATCATGAGCAGATTTTAAAATGGCTATAAACCCATTATTTTTATATTAGATCATTCTAGGGTGTTGATGGTGGCATGCCACAACATAGGGCAGGGGAATGTGTCAATCCAAAACAACTTGCTCTTATTCCACCCACTTTTTCTCCTCCTTTTCCTAGTATTCCTACACCCATTCAACATCAATCAATGGTTTGAGCATTAGGAGAATTGAATGCGCTCTCAAGAAATCTCACTGAACAACCTACCCATTTGGCAATTGAATTCAATGGTAGAGAGCATGGAGGAGATGGTGTAGCTGGTCCTATCACCTCACACATGTTGATGTCACATTTTTTCTAGAATTATAATCAACCATGTATGGCCTTGCTCCTATATCTGCTTCAAATGCACCTATATCAAAGGTCGAATCATATGAGGATTTACTATGTTTTAATGATCATTCTACATAGATATATGTCACATTTTAATTTGTTTCAAGTGTGTAATGTATGCACCAAAATTTATATTTAGTAACATGAATTATATATATATGTGAAATATTTGGTGTAGATGAGTGGCTTCAGGATTTCATCTTAGTTTGATCAACTTTATTTTACATTAATAGTTATAAAAACTAGCACACCTTGAGAGTTAAAACAATATATTGACTCTAAATCCATATGTATCTAGTTCTAATCTAAAGTTTCATCAAACCTTAGATATATTTTAATTTAATTGTATAATTTATTTTTTTGATACATAAGGTTTTATATTTTATTAATATAGTAGAAAGAAATACATATCATCTGCAATGCAGGGAATATCCATCGTACCACCAGAGAAACTAAACCCTACCACCCCAGGAAACACTCCACAACCAGAGCAAAATTGACGGCCACCCTACCCACTACAAAACCTAGTACCATAATTATAGCCAAAAAACTAGAAACTTTCAAACACAAAGGCTGAACCTCAAAGGAACCCATTCAAATATGCAAACGTAGAGAAGTATTCAACCCAACCCAAGCCCTCCTCCGCCACCAACCCTATCTTTCACTTCATAAATTTAATGGCCATTGCCGAGACCATCTTGTGCCTCATTAGCTCAGTCCCCTTTAAATCTAAGAGAAAGGGGTAGACCTTCACTGCTTCATCTATCTTCCACAAGAGCTCCAAGTCAGAGGGATGCAAAATCCCTTTTCCCACGAAGGTTGCTTTCAAGGTCTCCTCCATACCACCCAACAAGTCACCATGGAATAAATTCACCATCAATTCTCTAGCATCTGCCTTGGACACTGCAATGTCCAAAATAGCAGCCAAGAATTGTGAGGATATGTGAACATTATCCCTTATGTACTCCTTTCTGGCCAAGTGACCCTTTCCTAAAACCATTTTGACTACTACCAAGACCATGGAATCACCCACGAGCAGAATGTGCTTAAGCCATTGGTCGGTGATTTCCATGAACACTGCTTGTCTCTCTGTCACCACCAAAGAAATAGGAGTGTCCGTACCAAAACATTCCAGCCCCTCTAGTGAGACTGAAATGGTGAACTTTGAACAGCTCGGTTTCACCATTATCACCACCCCAGCTGAAAAACCACTTGCACAAAGACAACCAATGGAAATAAATTTTGAAAAGCACACAAATGAACTGTCACCACCCACCAACATTAATAAGCCCGTAAACAATAAGGCCGATCCAAGACACACGCGCGAGGAATCATGATGATGCAAGGAAATCCATCCTTGCATGTGGTTTTCATCCTCCAAAAATGAGCTTTAATCCAAGCATCACCTCATAATAAAGACCGGCTGCCACCAAGCCAATTTTCATGATCTATCATAAACTTTGTACCCTTCTTTCCTCACCATTTGGTGAGGCCATTGTGTATCACTAAAATGATGGCCACCTCCTTGAAGCTCCCTTTTCTAAGTTGACTCAAACCCACCGATGACCACCCAACCCATATTCCTTGGGCTACTGCAAGAAAAAAGGAAGAAGTGATGTGGCCATATCACGTGGCTGACACCCTTCACACCCCCATCAACACCCCATTTTCCATGCACTCCCCACCATATCTTTTTCCAAATCACCTAGCCGTGTGAGTGGGTGAAGGAGAGAAGGAATGAGGGGGGGCACCCTACCACCCACTAATTTACTTATATAATTTAATTCAGCTACATGTGAAACATTTTTTTCTGGAGCAAGGAGGTTATGCAACTTCCATGTCCGGCTGACCACAAGGTGTGGTGAGTGCTCCTCCATCATCAGTTGTTATGCATGAGCCATCCTTGGTGTGTATTTTCAAAAGTTATACTAAATTTGTACTTTGAATTCACTAAGGGTATATTATTTTAAAATTAAAAATCATTAAATTGAATTTTTATATTTATACATGTTCATTTATATGCAAGATGATAGCACTATCAGGATAGGTTTTGGTTAGGTTACTAATTAGGGACAATTTCATGAGTCATCCATACCATTTCAAGTCCTAAACTTTAGTAAATTTTCTATGCAATTTTTAGGTCTTTTATATGGTAACTAAACATTTTCGATATATATTTTTTAGCCCAATTTGTTCTTTATTTGAATATATAGGAATTATTTGCTAAGACTTTTGGTCCTGAATCAATAGTTATATCACATAGACAAAATAATGTGGGAGAAGATGAGCATGATCATATGGTAATTTATGTATACTCTAGTCTAGATTTAAAAATTTAATTTATGATTTTATAAATTAAATTAAATCAAATCAAATTTAAATCATATGCACTTATAATTTCTTATAATATTATCTAATTTCAAGTTTATTTTTCTTCTATAGTATGGGATAGGTACATCTAGTTCACATGGAATGAAGAGGAATCTTGATTTTAGTGATGATAGGACATAGACTATTTATTTCATGGACAATGTATATGCATAATTTATTTATATGCCACTTGACTATGACTATGTTGTATAGTATGTCATGGATTTAGAGATATTTTGATATTTCATGAACTAAGATTAGTATTTATTTATATGTTGACTATGTCTCTAGATGTTTTAGTACATGTCATTAACTATCTATATTTAAGCATTTCATGGACTAAGAGATCTAGACATATATATTGACTATGCTTATACATTTTAGTATGTTATATAGTAAATATTTATTCTTTATTTGATTTCTCTTAAAGTAGATGTTTCAATCTATATAACACTAGTAACACTTTAGTACTTAAATTTTGGTCCCTTATAAACCTAGCTTGGGAGATCTCTCCATGAGCTTATAAAAAAATTTCCACAAAGAAGACCCTAGAAGTATTTACACCACTATGTCGAAAGAAAACTTAACACCTACCATCTCTAATGAAAATTTACATTTTATAAAAATAGGTATGACAATTACTTTTAGGGAGGGTACAAGGTAAAGAATGGTTGATGTTGAGCTCATCTAAAAACATTAACTAAAAGTAATAAACTCCTCTTATATTTATGAGTGGCTACTAAGGGTTTGGGCAAGCTAAGAGCATCTACAATACCAAATCTCTATTTTATTCACTCTCATAATTAATGGACATGCCATAAGCGTAAATTTCTTCTTTGAGACATAGGCTTGTCTCTACTAGTCTAGTTATCATTTCTTGCTATCTAGATGAATATGTAAAAATTGTTAATTCCCTTGGTTTAGGCCTAATAATAACTTCCAAGAGGGAAATATAGAATACTTCATATTTATTTATTTTTTCCATATAGTTGTCATTGTAATAGCTCACCTTTGAAACAAGGAGGAGATAATGGTTTGACCCCTAAATTGTGTGTGGTATATGTAAATCCTAGATCCTAGTGGCATATTTCTCTAGGATAGTAGTCTTGTACACTAGACTAACAATTGTTGGCCTTTCCAGTAACCTATGATCAATTTAAACCTTATTTTGTGGATATAATAAAATACCCCTTAGATTCCTCTCCACTTTGAAATGTTATCCATTAATGACCATGAGGATGTTGTTGTTCAAAATTCTATGGATAGTGACCTTATGTCTCTATTTGTCTTAATTTATATTAAATTCACCATGGAGTTCCCTCCATCATAAGCCTAGTATGAATAGAATGTATATAAATTATAGGTTTTAGATGACCTTAAGTTTGAACCTCCAAGATACCAAATCAATTAATAGAGATTTATTAGACTTTGCCAATGATTAATGCATGGAGCTATTGTTGTACCTTAGTTACTAGTTATAATTCACCTATATCATGGAGGGGAAAGATTTTCAAGGTCTATCTTAAATGTGATACTAGAGAAATTGAGTTAGTTGTTACCCCTATCATGTAGGTAATAAAAATTGAAGCTAACCATTGGATCAAAAGGGTTAACATGTATTCATCTATAGTAGAGGTGATTGATGCTAAGTGACACTCAAATTATAAATGGGATAGTTGAAAATCTCGCCAAGGCCTTGAGGTAGTATATGCTAGATTCTACTCCTTCTTAGGTGGATAAACTTGTGGCTAGTGGCCTAGGGGTGATTGGTGTTGGAATCCACCAACCTAGAAAGTTTCATTTCTTGTGGAAATATATCTTGTGACTATATGACCATTTCGGTATTAAGGATGGAACTTAGTGTAGTATGGGATACACCATAGCCCTCTTCACAGTTTTTTGATGGCATGCTTGATCCTATTGGGATGAGGATGAACCCCCAATGTAGTACGAAATAAACCTAAGTTATCTTCCCAATCATTCCCTTGAAAAGAACCCAAACTTCACCCCTCACCTAAGCTCATGATCTTGACTTCATCACTATTGTATTTTTCTTTTGGATAGCTTGCTAGGTCCACTTGGTTGGGATGGACAGGTAGTGATTCACTTGGTTGGGTTTGTTGCACCCTTGTGACAGGTAAATGAGATCCTAATTAACTAGATTGTTATGCATGACCAATCAACATCATCTTCTCTACTAAGTAATCATAAGCTATGATCATTACACTTTGATTTCCTATTACATATTATTGTATAAACTAAGTAAGGTCACCTTTATATTCATGTTGCTACTTAAATTTTTATGTATTTACTTGCTATCTCTATTTACAAAAAGAAATCTCCATGGTTAGTTTTTACATTTTGGTAGTTTATATTGTTTTATCAATCAATGTATTTTTAAAGGGATTTTTTTTTTAATTAAAACACAAAATAATTCAAGAGCTCAAACATAATTCTAAAATTTGCATAGCCCACCATCTAAGAAAGCTACCAACATAGAATAACATAATAACCAAGAAAAATAATCATGTTTATGATGGGCACTTTGAAAACCCCCATACCTATCAACTAAACAAGAAAATATAACTTGCAAGCCAACAAGGCTAAAAAATATTTAAGACAAATCCTCCCTTGACTAAAATCCAATTCATCCCAAGAATAAAGTAACATATTATGACAATCCAAATCCTTTTTGGTCAATTTTTTTCTCTTTTTTTTGCATAATAGTCCTTTCTCCATTTTCATTCCCATCATTAGGTGTTGCACAAAGTGGCTAAGAAGTAGCATCTCTAGGAGAGAAATTTGTATCAAGAATTACTTTTAGATTGAATGGGGAAGAACTCAAGCCTTTGTATGGAATATTTATTAAGAGACTTTAAACAAGATCTGAGTCACTTAGTTGGCTTCGAAATAGCATCCACATTCTAAGAAATTTCAAAAGAAGGTCTTTCAACTATAAAATATTGAAGAAGGGCATTCTTCCACCATGAAGAATGACCACCTGATTTGTGTTTGATACTAATGTAGTCAATTACAATATGACTCATTCCATAAAATTTGCAAAAATGAAATGGTAGACCCTCATAGTCAAAAAAATTGGCCAAGAGTGATCAACAATTTTTAGAATAATGTTAATAGAAATAACTTGAAAAATATCTAAATCAATCAAAATATGAGTAAAATTTGTGTGAATAAAATTAGAAGTTGTTGTCATTAGAAAGTTTCTAAATGAGTTGCCAATAGCTTCCAAATATTAATCAATCTGAAACTACAACAAAAGATTTAGAATTAAACCCAAACAAGCATTCCATCAAAGAATTTTAAAATAGGATTAAAATTAGGATGCCAAAGTTTCAACAAAAATGAACAATTCCCCAAGTCCACAAAAGATTGCATAGAATTGCATTCTAATCTTTGGAAAAATAAAAACAACAATAAAAAACCCTTATGCAAATAGATAAATTTCCACATTACCTTCTATTATAAATTCTCCATATTTAAAATCCATTTATATAACTCTAGAAGACTTGACCACAAAAAACTAAACCTACCTATCAAACCTCTTTTAGTGAAAAATTCTTCTCTTCCAATTACTTCCTAAAAACTAAAAAAGGAAAAAATTGACATAGGTGAGAGTTTTGGTCTTTAATGTGGGTGGGTCCTTCAAACCTTGCTTGGTAGACGTAATCTTAAACTTATAAGTCCATATTTTAGGACATCATTTTCACATCAGTCTCAATATTGAGCATCCTTCTTGCAATCAATAACCCTTTATAAGTGAGATCCGTCACCAAAAGATAAATGCACATCTATTGTATGAATCAATGAAGAAAATATGCTATCATTATTTATTTTTTAAGACTTTGAGCCTAACCCTTTTACATGACCACCATTGATAGATCTAAAAATAGGGGATGTAGATCTATGTGGTGATGCCCTAGATTGTGCCTATGTTTCATTTTCATTTGCATAGTTTGGTAATAAATTTTCTTGGGACCGGTTAGTTATCAAATTTAGGCCCTACTTTATAGGGAATTTTCATTCTCAAGCAAATAGTTATCTAGTTAAGGTTTCCTTTTAAATGTTAAAACATATCTTTTTTAAAAATATATATTATACTTTAAATATAGATTTAACTATAATTCTATATAATTGTTTATAATCTATATGAAATATTTTTTTAATATGATACAACTTTCCTAAAATTTTGATTGTATTTTACTACAAAAGTTTCTAAATTTAGCCATACATATATCAAATTAGGCCCTAAGTCATAGTATGATAATTTTGTAAAAAAAAAAAAAGGTCAACATACAATGTGGTAAATGAAGAAAACCACTTCATTCACAAGTTGGAACAATGCATTGATGAGGAGGTTACAAAAGCTTAAAGTTCCTCAAAGGCCAAGAATGGAACATAATAGGTTGGAAAAAAGGAAAGCAACAAAATAGAGGACTTTGTCAAGCCAAAGACTGAAGTTAAACTTCAACGATGCCTCTAAGGGAAACCCGGGTGCTTCGGGGGCAAGATGTATCATTAGAAATGAAATAGGAGACCTAGAGTGGGTGTTATAAAAAAAAAAACCTATTGGATCCAATAATGAAGTAGAGTTTGAGGCATTATTAGAAGGGCTTTGACGATGTTGGTTATTGGGATTTAATAGTGTAGACATAGAAGGGGACTTGATGGCATGTATTTGAGGCTATCCGAAGAAGTCACTTGACCAATTGGAAGTACAACCTTATCTGAATATCATCAAAGACCTTCTCTAGAGAATTGCATACTTTGTAGTATCACATGTATATAGGGAAGCAAACTCATCGGTTGATCTCCTTGCAAATTGTCTATAGCATTGACTTTGTACAGGGAAGGTCTAGACTGCGGGAACATGGAGACTTTCTTTTACATAAGCCATTATGAGGATTTCCTTAGTCTTGCATTGCTTATCTGAGATGTGGAGTTTGTGGAAGGGATATGTTCCTTGAATTCCCAATAGGTTTGAATGTATGTAATGTGCCTAGCACATCATAATGTATGTAATGTTGTGGTTTATTAATATAATGGATGCTACCCCCTTTGATAGCACTTATTTACCAAAAAAACCATACAATGAGATAAGTCTAAGAAAATTTAAAAACTAATTTCCAAATCAAAAATAAGAAAACTTAGTTTTGGACTAAAACCTTAATTTTTTTATGGTTCAATTAAAGTTAACAAATCTTAAATTTATAAATTCCATGAAACTCATTCTCTCATTTCTTTTTCAATAAAACCCTAGCTATATTTCTATAGCACAAAACATTAAAAATGATGAAAAAAATTTACACAATGGAACCTCTTTAACATATGTCGTATTAATAATGATATTCAATTTAATATTCCTCAATATCAAAATAAACTTCTCTTCTATTTTTTAATAGAAAAACCGAAATTTATATTTTTCATTAAATTCAATATATTCATATATTTCTATCTTTCTAACTACTATAAATAATTACTAAACATAAATATTTATAATTTTAATTTGATATATATATATATACTACTTAATAACACTTCTAAATATCAAGATAAACTTATTTCTTTTATTTTTCTATTGCTTTAGTGCTTCCTACGACAACACACGTGGGGGAGATGCATATTTGTTGGGGCCAATTTCAATGCGTACGAATAAAGGCACAGAAACTAACATGCTTTGCCTAGGGCAGAAATTACTCATATCATATCATAAAGGCACCAAAATGATAATAGAATTTTTATTTTTTTTTAGCAAAAAGAAAAAGAAAATAAAATCATTGCTCTTTTAAGAATATAGAATAATTCAACAAAACTAGATGAAAATATTTTATTTTATTTTTATATTATATATAGAGAGATCAAAAAATAAGTTCCAAGGAAGCACCGGGGAACGAAGAGTACGGCTCAAGAGAGGCTAAGCCTCACATCAAGAGCACCAAGAGTAACTAGAGCAACTGGAAATATATACAAAGCATATACAATAAAAAGTGAGGCGAGTATAAAACATAGCAGCCACTAGCTTAAAATGTCTTCTATGTTGTCAACCCAGGCCGTCCATCCCATGGCACCTTCCATCCAGACGATGCGCTTCGCTTCTTGAATCTGAGCTAGCATGAGGATCTACTCCTTGTTGACTTTTCTGTTGTTCTTCACCTCTTGGGTCAGAATTTTGCAAGTTTTCTCAAATAACTACAGGTTGTCCATAGTCTGCCTCCAAGCGTAACCTCCTTGCATCTCATATATGAAGAACGTGGCAGAGCCATTCTTAAGGAACCTTTTGAGCTTCTCTTTTTCAATCAGCATAGTAGTGTGGACCTGTAAGAAAATTTTAAGATAAATGAGTTTCCGAAAAGACTCAGTAAAATTTTTGGGATTGTTCTGATATCTCTCTTCATTTCTACACTTCCAGATTTGCCACAAAATAATAGAGGAGAGGATTTTCCAAAATAAGTTAGAGTCTTGCTTCAGCCCAACAATATGGCCGGTAATAATCTCAATGATGTTAAAAATTGAAGGATACATAAAGCCAAACATATGCCAAATTTCCTTAGCAAACATACAGTCAAAAAGAATGTGTCTACCAGTTTCAGGTAACCTGCACATAAGACAATGATCAGTAACCGAGGAATCTTTTCTGATAGGGAGCCTATCAAGAATAACAAGCCAATTAAAACATTTTATCTTAGGTTCAGTAGGCCCTTTCTAGAGAATCTCAAAAGAATTCTTCCAAGAATGGGTGTCAAGGGTAGAATACCACACATTGTTGATATGATCAATAACGGCCTCAGAATGCCCGATAGTATTGTATATGTTTTTGGCTTTAATTTTGTTAATAACAGTCCCATCCGGCCATTTAATGCTCAAGAACCTGTGAGAGTCAATTTGACAAGAGGCTGGGAGATTCATGGTGGCCTTGCGGATCAGATTATAGGTTTTCTTCTGGGAACCGGGAAGGTCAAACTTGTTACTGAGAACCTCCCAGTCAATTAGCCTGTCATGTTCAAACAAGTCAGCCAATTGAGAGATGCCTTTACTATTCCAGTGCCTAGCAGAGCAGCCCTGAGAGAGGGCGAGGGGCTTGCCAGAGGAGCTTAGGTTCCACCAGATGGACCTTTCACCGTAAAGATGAGTATCATCGTGGAAGGTCTTGTTAGTGATAAAGCGTTTCACATAGTTCCAAGCTTTCCAAATGGATCTAAAAACAGCAGATCCTTGCACATTCACAGGAAAGTTACCAAGGACAAGATCATTAAAGGGAAGATTCTTCCAAGACTTAGCCTTCTTGGGGATACCCCTCTCAATGTTATTTCTAACCAGGACCTTCCAGGGATCATCGCCATCAAGAGAGTGAAAAATCCACTTGGCGGCCAAGGCAATCCCCTGGAGCTTAAGATCTTTTAGGCCAAGCCCCCCAAGGAGTTTATTAGTATGACACCACTCCCATTTAACCGCATGCATTTTGTTTTTTCCTTTGCCATCAGACCAAAGAAATTTCCTAATCTCTTTTTGAATTTCAAAAATCTGATAGTTACTGAACATCCAAGCTGAAGAATAATAGATATTATAAGACGAAAGAATTTTTTGGCAAACCTGCACTCTACCAGCCAGTGACAGGGCCCTGTTGTGCCATTTATTAAGCTTCTTTAAGATCTTGTCTTTGACCCAAGACCACATATCTTTAAGGGAGGGGTCGATGGAGAAGGGGATGCCAAGATATCTCACAATCTTGGTCGGGCCACCCCACTGAAAGTGATAGTTCTTGAACCAGTTAGGTGGCTGCTCAGACCAACCAAGGCAGATAGACTTGAGGTGGGAGAGGCGAGCGCCTGAAATCTTGCAGAAGAGGTTGAGCTTGTGATACAGGGTTTCAAAATTGTCAGCCGAAGCTTCAAGGAAGATCGCCGTGTCATTAGCGAACTGGCAATTAATAAGCTCATTGTTATTAGGAAGAGATATGCCTTTAACAGCCGGGGAGATAGAATTGTCTCTTAAGATGTAATACAGAGCTTCAGAAGCAATCACAAAAAGGGCAGGGGCCAAGGGGCAGCCCTGTCTGATGGATCTTCCAAGAGGAAAAGAGTCAGATAGGGAGCCATTCACGTTGACTTGCGCGAAGGCATCTTTGAGTAAAACTTTAACAGAATTGCAGAAAGAACTAGGGAAACCAAACGCCTCAAGCATCATGGAGATGAAATTCCATTCCACTCTGTCATAGGCTTTCTCGAAGTCCAGAAGGAACATGACAGAATCTTGCTGAGAAACATTAGCCCAATTCATGGCTTCCCAGCCGGTGATCAAGTTTTCCAGAATATATCTCCCTTTAATGAATCTCGTTTGGGTAGGGCACACAAACTTGGGCAGGATATTCTCAATTCTAAGAGCCAGAATCTTAGCGAAGATTTTATAGGAAACATTGAGGAGAGTAATAGGTCTCCAGTTCTTGATGAGTGCTTTGTCCCCATCCTTGGGGAGCAATTTGATAATCCCCCTATTAATGGAGGTGCCCAAGGAGCCCCTAGCAATGGCTTTAGTATAAATATCCATCAGGTCTTTGCAGATCCAATCGATATTAGCCTTGTAGAACTCAACAGGAAGACCATCAGGGCCAGGGGCCTTGTCATTATTAAGCTCTTTAATGGCTTTTTCAATTTCTTCAAGAGAGAGCTCTTTGGACAGCTAATTAGCTTCTAAAGTGGAGATCTTGTTGGGGATGAGGGAATGGACTTGGGTCCTCAAGAGGGCGGCATCCTCCGAATCCTCAAAGGTGAAAAGATTATGATAAAAATTGACAAAGGCCTTTTTGATGTTTTCAAGGTCGTTGATCTCATGGTTATCAACAACAATTCTTTCAATATTCTCATTATACTGCTTTTTTTTTATGAGGTTGAAGAAGAATTTAGAGCCTCTGTCCCCATAGTTAAGCCAGTGAGCATGGGATCTGGCCTTGGCGCCCTTGACCTTGACCTGCTGGTGTTGTCTAAGGGCGTCTTTAGCCTTCACAACTTGAGAGATGAGCTCACAATTAGCAGGATTGGCTTGGATATTGGCTTTGGCAACCTGAAGCTTGGAGGAAAGCTTATTTTCCACAAACCTAAAGTCTTTGGACTTTTTTTGCCCTATGGTCTTCAAAAGATTCTGCCAAGCGTGAATATTCAAGTTCCATCTATCCAAATGAGACAAGGTAGGGAAACTTTTTCTGTTTATGATATTAATGATACAGATGGCGCAAAGAGTGTCATCATCTTTGAGCAGGTTAGTGTTGAGGAAGAATTTGGGATTGGATCTTTCGCTACGATAAGGGGAGTTGTTGATCCTAACACAATAAGAGATGGGGTGGTGGTCGGAAAGAGAGGTGGGGGAAACAAGGACCGAGCGGCCGAGGTTATCAGGGAGAAAGGAAAAGAAGTTCTTGTTGGCATAAAAACGGTCAAGCTTGGAGTAAATCCTATAGGGACCCTGTTGGAAGTTACACCAGGTATGCCATAATCCAGGGTAAGAGTCTTTAGTACTAGCTAAGGGATCAAACAGATGTTTAGAATTTATCATCTTATTCCAGTGCATTTTTTCAAAATCTTTCCAGACAAATGGAAGACCACCAAGTTTATCTTCCTGAGATTCAATCATGTTGAAGTCTCCCCCCACAAGCCAGGGGATATTAGGGAGAGCAGCCAACCAGTCCCAAAGACACGCTCTCTCCTTGAAATCATTCAGGGCATAAATCAAACATATGCCAAATATAAGATTATTGAAATTGAGGGTAACCCAAACCGCCCTGTTACAGGGGGAAATCCCATTGCTGGTGATATAATTGGCCCATTTCCTGTTGATCAAAAGGGCAATGCCTCCCCTGCCTCTAGGGTGGTTGGTGTAAAACTTATTAGCATCTTTCCACAGAAAGTTGAGGTTGACATCCAGAGTGTATCCGGTGGCCTTAATTTCCTGCAACATAAGGAAGTCCATGGCTTTACAAGTGTCAAGGAAATGCTTGATGATCCACCTTCTGTCAGGGGATTCAAGACCCTGGATATTCCACAAGATGCAATTTATTGAGGAATATTTAAGGGGGGCGTGCAAAGGTCAGAGGTGCCTGCCATGGGAGCCAACACAATGCCCTGAGAGTCACAAGTCTTTTTCTTGGAGGGGTTCTTATTTTTGGAGCCTAAGCGTCTCCCCCTCCGCTTAGCCGTGGGAAGAGCATCTCTTAGCTCACCATCATTCTCAGAATCATCATGGGAAATGTAATCCAACTCCACGGAATGTTTCTGAAGGAGAGAGGCCGAACCCTCGGAAACATTGTTGGCCGGGATGATTCCAAGCAAACAATCATCCCCAAGTTCATGGAAAACTTTAGGGGGGAAGCTTAGGGGAGGGGTGGGTCAGGGCACCTAAAAGAGCCATCCATCATAGCCGAGCATGAAGGGGTGGAGCTGGTTAGAGGTTCTTTGGATGCGGACTCAACAGAATTGACAGCGACAGGGGTAAACTGAGAACAAAGGGCCCGAGACTCCTCTGATTCGGTAATATTCTGCTTATTGGCCCTACGCCTTCGCTTGTTGGACGTTTTAACAACCGCAGTGAATCCGGCGTTCGGAACACCAGCCACGGGGGGGAAGGAATCACTTGAGAGACTGGACAGGGGGGAGCAAAAGCGGTGGATGGGGTGAGGGAGGCCAGAGGGGGGGTGGGTTTCATGGGCACCTCAAAAGGAGGGACTTTCTCCAGTGAAGAGTCCGGGTTAGGGTTACCGGCGGACGATGAATTACGGGGAGGCGAGGTTTTGGTGGGCACGGGTTTTTTCTTAATGATAGGGCAGTCTTTCCTTAGATGCCCTTCCCTTCTGCATAGGAAGCAGGCATTCAGACCCCCAAGAATATCAATGGGGCACACAAATTTGTCATCCGTAATACAAATATTAATTTCAGGGGGGATTTCATAACCGGGATTCAGCAAAATAAGAACCCTCGCGTCCATATGAGGGACAAGTCTGATAGTGTCATCCATACGGATGACCTTACCGAGAGGTTCAAGCAACTGAGGGATAAATCGCCATAAAAAAGGCGGGATTTGTTTGATCACAATCCATCAAGGGGCCGAGAGCGTGAGGACTTCCTCATGAATGGCCTCAGGCGACCAAGCAATGGCGCGGAAGGAAGTAGATCCTATAGTCCAGTATTGTTTTTTGAGAATTTCCATCTAGGCTTCATGAGTGGTAAAAAAAAATAACAAACAACCCTTTTTGAATCTGCCGACAGAAAGATATGTGGAAGCCCAGCTTCAAGTTCCAAAATTTGTGAAACCAGTCATCAAGAAACTTTCTTGGCGGACATTTATCCACATCAACAGCAAAAAAGAAAATAGCAAAATTTTTAAGTCTATTTTTCTCCTTACTAATTTCAGCTAGCATTTCGGGATTAGGAGAAACAGAGAGAGATGTGGGAGCAACCCCACAATTCTTACCGGTTTCGGAGGTTTCATTAGGGCTCGATAGGGTAAACCTCGCACCCGCGTTGACAGAGATACCAGCTTTCGCCACCACCTCAGAGAATGTCTTGGGTCTCGAATGCAAGGGGGGAAGAATCGGGAATGTTTAGGCAAGAATTGTCAGAAGCCATAGATGGTAAAGGTACTACCGAGGGGGAATTAGGGGGTACGGCCTCTGCCGAACGGCAGAGAGATGAGGATGAAGAGAGATTCATCATAAATGCTCATAAAAGACCTAATCTACGCAGGAAAGAACACACCTGAGACGCCGCCTTTACCCAGCTATCGAGGAGTGAGAAAAATCACATCAGCGCCACCCTCCACCTAGCAGGATCATAATTCAAATTAATTCATCGATGAAAATAAATTTTAGTTTTGTTATTTTAAATAATAAAAATATTAGAAGATATTTTTTGAGTTTTAGGGAGAAAGATAATAAAATAATGTAAATGGTTTATTGAGATAAATTATTTGTTTATAACAATTATTGTAATATTTAAAGGTTGATAGATGAGATTAAAAAGAGAGAAAAATAAATAGAAAAGCTTTACAAAAGGTTTTAAATTAAACTTAGTAGTTTTTTGAAGGGTAATTAGGTTTAGTTAGTATTGTTTTTGTGGTTAGAGATTTATAACTCGTTTTTTTTTTGTGGTTCTTAATTTTTGGATAGTGTCATTAATAACAAAGTAGAATGACGTATTTTTGTTAAGATTACATACTATCATAAGAATGGATTACAAAGAAATTAAATTGAAAGAGGATTTACAAATAATAGTCAATGTAGTCAACAAAGATTCTTGTCCTAATTGAAAATTAAAACCAATGTTGGAAGATTCTTGATAGGGGTAGTGAAATTAGACTCTTATATGATTTCACATTGTATGAGAGAACAAAAAAAAGGAAGAGAAGAGGACCTCTTGGCTAATCATCAGGCTACACAACATTTCTAATCATTAGAAAGATTTGATCCTAATGATTGAGAATTTGAATTAGGCAATAAATGAAGATTTTAGGGGGGCTTTAAAGTATTGAACATAGCAAAGATCATATTATTACATTTATGTGTTTATATTAGGAGAGATGAGATGGTTGACATAGAAGGATTCTATATTGTACTCTCTTCACTTGCTTTGTAACAATTAAAAGCAATGGTGAGAGCATAATAGTTATGGAAAGGCTAAGATATATTATGTTGGTAGGTTCATTGTCTTTATTCATATAGTTACACTAGACTAAGTTAGCTTGGTTTGCTTATCTATTATAGTTGTTGGGGATATGTGTGACAACGGCTAGTAGAGAGAAGTGGAGAGACTTGTTAAGGTGAAGATTGATGTTGAGTGCAAGGGTCCATAACATCTTTAAATACTCCTCAACTATGAACTTATGTATGATGAAAATAATTTTAACTTTAGTAGGTTTAAATTATATTGGCTTGCTTTGGTCTTGTGAGAAAATTTTGGAGGAATTTAAAAGATAATCTACATGAAATGGTGCATAATGGATACTAGAAGAGTGTATTACAAAAAATAGTGATTCTAAAATTATTGAAGAAGGCAGATGTTATGTAGGATCTTGATTAGCCTTGGGATGAGATAGAAGAAAAACAAAAAAAGGGCCAATGGTATGATGAAACAAAATTTTGGCTTTAATGACTACATATGAATGTGAAGGAAGTTAGGATTTAGTTAGATGTTATGCAAAAATATTTGGATGATATGAATACAATTGTGAAGAGCATATGGTTGTAACTATTCATAAAGGCTTGGTGAAAGATTCTTGTAGCTACACCATGCCTTTTATGTAACAAGGTATGGTAACAAGGGCTATGAGAAGGGTTTCTCTATTACATGGGTTTAGATTTCAATGTTTATCTCTAGTTGAGAAGATGATTTTTTTTGTAAAGGTGGAGGTAGTGTCGTTGTTTGGGTGTTTATAATTGATTATGAAAGATGACACCATAATGTTTTGGGTGGTGGTGGTAGTAAAATTGTTTGATCTTGTTGGTTGTAAGTTTTACAATAAGGTTTACTCTAATTTTTTGGATTCTTGTAGTATGTTTTTAATGGTTATGTCTCTTATTTTGTTCCTCCCTTTGTATAAGGTGGATATCATGTTGAATTATTTGTAACGGTATAATTTCTAAAGTTTGGGTTGTGGGATTATACATAAATTCCCAATACACACAGACGTGCACACACATGCACACACACACACACATACACACACACAATTGATAACACAATATACAATATAAATCTTGATAATTTGGAAATTATTATAGGAGATTTTATGTTCAACAACACTTGGATCCAAATGTTCTTTTTCATATTGTACCATAAATGCCTCTTCTACAATATCTTTGTTTCCTGCCATAGCGTCCTCTACTATAGGCCCATATAGAATATTTAGCTATAGGTAAATTATCTTTTGCTTAGTTCACCATGACACCTTTTCCTCCAAATTTTCTTCATCAAAATCAAATTGACCTTTCTCCAAGCTTGTAGCTAGTTTACTAGCCACAACTACTAAATTATTAAGTCTCATAGATGAATTTAGATTCTATTTTAAAGGAGGGGGTTTTGGATGTTCTTCTAAATTCAATCTCTATCCAAATATGACTTCAATGGATGAGATACAAGGCTTGGACTATAGCAGCATGAAAATATGAAATATTCAAATTTGAAAATTAAGTTTCCTTTTAATATGGAATTACCATGATTAGATCCATCTTATTTATGATGCCAAAAATCAGCCAACATAACATGCTTATAAACACTACCTTATGTGAATTTATAACAACAATATATAAAGAATAATATCACCATAAGATAGCAGCAATGAGGCGCAAATTAAAAAAATTAAGAGCATCACATAACACATGATTTATGTGGAGAAAACTTTGTGGGAAAAAACTCCACTAAGAAGAGAGGCCAAGTATGCATTATCATCAAATAAATGAGATTACAATACATTCGATCTCATTATTCTCTTTCCTCCAACATGGAAGCACCTATGCACCTATAAACAACCTCCTTATGCCTCAATCTATCCTTGTTCCTACAGAGTAACACTACATTCAACTATTCCTTATTGTTTCTACATCCAAAGAGCTGATTTTATAGATATGTGAAGATGTCTTAAGCCCAAAACAAGGCTTCCAAAGATGAATTTTTAATTCAAATGACCCAACCCTTGGAAATCCTCCATAGAATATGAAAGGACACCTAATTTTGGCTCCAATACTTTCCCTCCAACATGGGAACCCAAACTTGGAAGATAAACATTACGTTAATACAATAAATGATGGAATACCAAGAGACACTTGTTGCCTCTTTCCAAGATCCCACTTAGAGAATACCAAAAGTCACTCATTTTTCCTTTCCTTATCTTTTATTATTCCATTCTAGGCATCCACATGTGGGTAAAACAATATTAAATATTTATGTCCACAAGTCACCTTTACTGTTGCTAATGGAACCCATCATCCCTTATGAATTTAATACCAACAATGGCGAGAATAAATATTACAAAATATTTTTCCAATACACCCTAAGTGCCTAGGTACACTTTCCAAGGATGTTGGAACCATGCAATATGATATAGGATTTACAAGGTAGATGACACCTTTGTTGGAACACGTTTGTTGTTGTGCCAAAAGATCGACCTATTAATGTGCAATACAAACATCAAAGATAAATGGATCTACGAGAGGCGGTTAGTCTATGTCCCGAATTCGAAGGGAGATGTTGGTGATTAGTCCAACAATCCCCCTCTTAGCATCACAGAGGGGATTCAAACCCATGACCACAACTCTAATACTATTTTTTGGAACACATTTGTCGTTGTGCCAAAAGATCGACATGCTAACCTTTGATACAAACGTTAGAGATAAACAAATCCATGAGAGGTGGTTAGTCCATGTCCTAAATCTGAAGGGAGATGTTGATGATTAGTCCAACAATCTTAATCCTAACATTCTCCCACTTTAAATCATACATTGTAAATACACTCATAGGAATTAAAAACAAGGGAAAAACATCCCTTAGTCAAACATGTACCATTTGAATCTTCAATATGATTTCATGCTCCAATAGGATACCTACAAAAGCAACCATGATAACCACCATCAAGTGAAAATCACATTCGCATCCTCCAACATTCCACCTATAGAAGAAAAAAGGAACATGCCAAGCTAAAACATATCAATTATCATTGAAAATTGCATCGATCTTTACATGAACAAAAGCATCAAATTCAAATGATAAAAAAGGCTCTGAATATTTTCCTTACTCATGCCAGCTGGAATAGAAACCATAATAGATTGCAACTCATCCAAGCTAACCATACCTCAAATCAAGCTATACATAACATAGATAGAACTTCATGTCATCACCATACCAAACCCAAATCTACAATCAAGTATCTTTATGTCCATCCTCCTATATCAATGCAATATATTAATGAACAAATGACCACTGACAAGGCTAACTAACAAATCTGAATTAACACTGAAAAAAATGATGGATATAGACAATCCATATTCAAGTCATCTAACTACAATAAAATTGATGATCAATCCACACAACTACATAACTCTTAGATCCAAATCCAATGAAATGTGTAAAATTATCATCACAACAATAACTAACAAACCAAGATATCAAAGAGGATGACTAGACATATATCTAGAAACTCTCACTGCATGAGTAATGTCAAATCTGAAAATAGATCAAAGCATACCAACTCTACCTATAATATTTCACATAGAGGATGTGGTTAATTCCTCTATTACATAGTGTTAAGAAAACAATAAATGATATGCAAATCCTACAAAAAAATAAGTTGCAATACCTCTCTCACCACTACTCTCCATAGCTCTCCAAGTAATTCACACTCAACCATGTGAATATAAACATCTAGAAAGAATACGATGACCAAAGAGAGAACCTACAAATCAAACCATATCCTTGTCTCACACTAATATGTACCAAGCCGTGTAATGTAAGATCTCCTTCACCATTCCCAAATTGAAATGATATCCACATCTAACATTCAAATCAAATGAAAACATGATAGAAATAGATGTAAACTTCTCATACCAAAGGTGGATAAAACCAACCAAACATTCCCACAATAGAGGGTATATTCTTGAAGCCACAAATTATTTCCTCTCGGATCATTCACTTGTCGAGTATATCAAGAGTGGGATACATGACTATCTTTTGCACACAACACCAAGCAATGAAAATATTCGCTTCAAGTCCATAATGGATTCACATTCATAACTAGGTGTAGGCTCCTCAATCATTCTATTGAAATTCTCATCAAAGAGTAACCATCTCAATATATGATCCCATAAATAAGAGATATCTTAGAATCACCATATAGTCTCTCTAGTCTCCATGAGAATCCACCAATCAATCCATTCCAACTTCAAATACGATTCTACAAAATCATGAAGCTTCAAGCAAATGATTAATACTCAAAACCAAAAAGAACAAACAAGACCATTGTCAAAATTCCAACTATAGAATCAAGAACATATCATGACATCATGATCTAACATCCCCTCCTTGGAGATCATATGCTTTGGATGAACATATCAAGGTCTCAAGAGAACTTGTATCATGCCAAATTTTAATATGGAATCATGAACTAAGGTGTAATAACAATCATACTCTAAACCAATAAATAACATCTCCAAACACATGAAGATAAAAGTCCATCATCAAATGATGAATCCACATCACTGCCAAAGCTCCCAATGAACTATGTAACCAAACTATCTAGGCATCATGATAACCATATCCTAACTAAAGATCCTCCATGACCCCAATACAATCAAAGAACTCAAAACCATGATCTCCCAAAAGGTAAAGTCAAACCACATTATCTAAACCAAGAAGACATAATTTTCACACATATTTTGTCAATACAACCAAATGTTCAATTAAAATCTCAAAAATCCTAGAGCTGCTTATGACACCAACAACCATTGCAAAAGACCATCCATCTTCTAATCAAAGATCATCCATGGCTTGCTACACACTGCAACAACAACTTAGAACCAAAATATTGAAACAAAGAAGATAGAACACATTATGTAAAGTTACATAAAATTCCCACTGAAAGTAATATTGAGTTATACATGGAATCATGACAAATATCATTGATAACACTCTATTGAAAGTGAACAGAGCTTCTCATGCATCATAAACTGTTTCTATAGATTCAAATGAACAACTATATCAGGTACTACCAACACCATCTCCCATTACAATAAGCATACCAATGTACTAATGGTGACCAAGAATATTGTCTACCAAATAGAATCCACATCATACAATTTCATAAGATCTACACATATGCAACATCTCAAAGGAAAAATACATAACCAATGCTCCAATATCAGATAAATGAAAAATAGATTTAACCCCACAATAGTATCATGCCAACAAAGATAATAAGGTATAACATGTTGATTTGAAAGACTCAAACACCAAGATCAATGTTAGATTTAATTTTCCAAACAAATCCACATAGGAGTAACCATAGATCAATAAGAACCTATCAAAAAACCATGTAAACCTATAATTTTCTTCATCCATAACACCCTAAATACAGTCTCATCACATATCTACATACCACTTATTTTAGTTAACATATAAAACATGTAAAATCATCTCTATAAATATGAAATACATTCAAACATAAAAACATTCACATCAAACATGTCATCTAAATAATAGAATAAGCACAAATCTACAAACCCACTACTGAAATCAAGAGTAAACTGCAACCCAATAGGAATTTACCAAGTTGTCCAAGAGCTTATAACATGTGAAATATATTAGCTCCACAACTCACATAGAGGCTAGTGGCTTATCATCTAGTGCTTTTATGTAGCCAAGGGCTAGAACCATGAAGCCAACATAAGCACTCCATTATGTAGTCCAAATCGAGGTTGTTTCTCCATGTGAGCAGGATGTCTCTACCCATCCAACATGAACACCTTCTCACTATGCATGATCACAAGGTAAAGGAACAAATCCACCAAAAAAGAGGATACACATATATTGTCAAGCAAATGCTTCAAGTTACCAAAACATAATCAACTCCATAAAGATCCATAATCATGATCTTACAATGCCTAACATAGAACACATTGACAATATTCACAACTTCCAATCTTATATTTTTCATATATCATCATCCACATGTATTCTCATACATCATCATCAAATCATAATCACTATCCATAATGCATAATTTATCCTAGTAAAAATAAATAATATACATAATTAAATCCATGATTATACACATTTCATCAAATCATAAGTATACATCATAATTATTCATAATTGTATCATCATGCTCATCATCCATAACACATAATCAATACATCCATAAAGAATAATCCATCGGCATAACATCACATCATAATCATCAACATCATAGTAATAAATGCATATCATATTAATCCATAAAAATTCATCACATACAATCCATAAACATACATCCATAACATCATTAACATACATGAACATCACTACATCCTAATCATAAAACATCATATATCCAAATATTAGAAAATTGATATTGAATCATCCCTCTAGCTATGGATAATTCATTGAGGGTAATTTCAATTCTTTCTTTTTCAACATAAATGATCTTGAAAATGCTCTTGTTCTAGTCCTTGAGAATATTTTTTAGGGCTGTAATTTTTTACTAGGGTATACATCTTGGCGTGACTTACATTTGAAAGGTCACTCCCCCAATCTTTAACAAAATCTATGAAGGACTGATCATGAGAACACATATTTTTAAACTTGAAGAGGTATTTTGGATTCAAATGATCTTCCTTGACCCTAAGAGTTAGAGGGTAGTGATCTAAATTAAAGCAAACGACTATTTCACATTTTGTTAAAATGTAGTGCTCTATCCATTTTGGGGAAATCAAATGTCTATCCAATCTCTTTGCTATACTACTGAAACTTGACATTTTGTTTGTCCATATAAATGTTTCACTTTTTAGCATTAAATCCAAGAGAGTATTTTGCTAAACAAAGGGCTTGGTGTTAGTTTATGATTGATTGACCCTTCTTAAACCTCTTTTCTTGTTATTTGAACTTAGTACTACATTCAAATCTCTATAATGTCCAAATCTAATGTATAGTTAATTTCTAATGGGTTCTATGATTGAAGAGATTGTCTACTATAATTATCTCTTGAGAGTAAGGAAATTAGGGACATATGTTGAAAATAAAAAATTGAAGCTTGAAGGCCATCCTAGTTTCCTAGCAAAATTTCCAATTAGTACCTTGACCTTGATCATGCTTACTTTGGTTGAGTTCCTAAACCAAAGAATGCCCAAACCTCTCGAGGCACCCTATACTTTAAAAATGAGTCATTCAATTTGTGTCAACCCTATGATATGTTGTTTCAATCTTCAAAGCTAAGTTTGGTTTCTTGCAAGAGAAGTATGTTTTGCTTTTGTAGATCCAATTTGATATTTTACTAAGCATCTTTTGTTAGGGGAATGGAGGCCCCTAACATTCCATAAAAAGATCTTCATTGTGGTAGTGGGGAGCACTTTCCCCATTTGGTCTATGTTTGTTCAAATTCATCTTAGATTGTGCTCCAAATTTGATCTCTTTGACTATGACTTATTTAGTTGTTTTATGACTCTTTGCTATTCTATGACTACACTTAACCTTGACTTTTCATATTTTTTATGATATTTTTCAAAACATTGTGTAGGTCGAGTTTTCAACTTCTTCTTATTGTGTCTTTGAATCTTCCTCATTTGTCTCCAAGTCATTAGACTCAATTTCTAAGGTTGGGATTACCAATTTAGGAGGAATTTCCTTGGTATTGTTCTCTTTGTCCTCTCGAACAAGGGAGGGAGACTCTCTCAATAGAATAGTGTTGTTTAAATTGGCATGCTTCAGTAGGGGAGTTGCAAACTCCTCATTTCCTATATGATTATTTGTTGAGAAGATTTGTTATTCCAATGCTTCCTTGAGCTCAAGAAAGGCTTTTTTGATCTATTTCTCATTATTTTGTGAAACCTTCTATCTGCAATTGTTTGTGTAATGGTTTTTTATTTGCAATGCCTACAAAAGATTGGATTTACCGTAATCTGAACTGATTATTTTCAAACCTCTATATTAGATTCTAATAGGATGAATGTTGACAAGGATTTATACATATCTCTACTTCTATAGATCATAGCATAAACCCTAAAGTCTCCTTTTAGAAACATCTCATCTAAACCTTAAAATTTTGGAGTGAGTTACTAGTTTACTTCAAGACTATGTGGTCCCAATACTCTCTAAAAAGATTGTAGAGTCTAATCCAAACCAACATTTCCTAGGGGAGAGGACCCAGTAGTTGTGAACCCTAACTTCACACTTCTAATTATCTTACATGGAAACTTCAAATCACTCCCAATTTTTTACAGCAGCTTACTTGGCAAGTCCCCTGCTTATAACTTTCGTTTCAGGGCCACATCATCAAATATGATGCCACATCAGCATGTTTTTTGTCAAGGTGTCTAAAAAGACCAAAAAAAAAAGTGAGACCAATACTTGTGCATTCACATCATTGGTAGTTGAGTGCTGATGTGGCATCACATGATTGGTTGCTTTTTAGATCAAAGGAATACATTTTGTTTAATTATGGGTAGTCAAGTCGCAACTATTAGGCATTGTATAAACAACTACTATCACAACTATTGAAACATTATCAACTACTGGGTCCTCTCCCCTAGTAATCCTCCTTTAAGAATATTATCCCTTTCCAGTTCATTAGGGCACTCAACTAGAAAAAATTCTCCTGAGAAAAAAATTATTTTAAAGAATTCCCCCACTTTTTTTAATCTAATTCTTTTGTTTTTCCTTCATCCAACATTGTTGTCAATCTACCTTAGCCTTGCTTCCACCTCTTGGTGTTGATTCCCTTTGTTGAATGGCTAAGGGATTCCTTTGTCAATCACGGGCCACCTTTTCACGGGATAGTCGTGAAAGTGTGGGCCTTCCTTTCTTTCTGGTCTGCCAACAACAATATCGAAATAACTCCTGCAGTGTTTTCTGCTTCCTCTAAATTCATAGGACTGACAATAATTCCTCCTGCCCTTTTCTGTGCCTTGTTCAGCCAGTCAACTTATTAGTCGTTGCCTTCTGTCAGGCTTTTAAATGTCTGTGGGCAACTCTTGTATAACCTTGAGTACTGCATTACGAATATGGGGGCAAGTAGGCATCTCTCTGACAATGGGTCAAGCCATTTCTTCAAGGCACAGATAAGGCCCTGGTCCACGAATTTAGTTCTTTGGTTTTTTTTCTAAGGACTTGCTTGAGAGTGGAGAGAATTTGAAGTTTGGTAATGGCAAGTTTGCACTGGCTGTTGAATTTGGTTCTAAGAAAATTATAAAATTCACTATTCGCAATAATCGCATTAATATTTTTTAATGAAATGTTGATGGTGAATTTTACTTGTGGTGAATTTGTTATGGCAGTGAATTTTCCCGCGGTGAATTGTGGGTGGTGAATTTTCCGTTAGTGAATTGGTGGCGGTGAATTTGGCGTGTGCCATGGAACTCCTCATTTCCCATAACTATGGTTGATTTTTTTATGCTTACTCCAATAAAAAAAAAAATAACTATGGTTGATTTAATGAGGGTCATTTCAATTCTTTTCTTTTTTAACATAAATGCTCTTAAAAGTGTTCATATTCTAATCCTTGAGAATATTTTTTAAGGCTGTAATTTTTTTTATGAGAGCATACATCTTGGTGCATCTTACATTTGGAAGTCCACTCCCCCAATCTTTAACAAAATATATGAAGGATTGATCATGAAACCACATATTTTTAAACTAGGAGAGGTAATTGAGATTTAAATGATCTTCCTTGACTTTGAGAGTTAGAAGATAGTAATTTAAATTAAAGCATAGGAATTTATTTCACATTTTGTTGAAATGTTGTGCTCTATCCATTTTGGGAAAATCAAATATTTGTCCAATCTTTTTATTATACTATTGGAACTTGGCCTTTTGTTTGTCTATATAAATTTTTCATTTTTTGGCATTAAATCCAAAAGTGTTTTTTTTCTAAACAAAGGGGTTGAAGTCAGATTATGATTGATTGGCCCTTTTTAAGCCTCTTTGATTGTCATTTGAGCTCAATACTGCATTCAAATCTCCACAATGTCCAAATCCCATGTATAGTTAATTTCTAATGGGTGGGCTCTATGATTGAAGAGATTGTTTCCCATAATTATCTTTGTAAGAGTAAGACAATTAGGACTATATTGTTGTAAAGAAAAAATTGAAGCTTGGAGGCCATGCTAGTTTCCTAGTAGAATTGCCTATTAGTCCTTTGGTTGATCATGCTTACTTTGGTTGAGTTCCTAAACCAAAGAATGCCCAAACTTCTAGAGACACCCTCTACTTTGAAAATGAGTCATACCATTTGTGTTAACCCTATGATAGCTTGTTTGCATCTCCAAAGCTAAATTTGGTTTCTTGCAAGAGAATAATGTCTAGTTTTTGTAGATCTAGTTAAACATTTTACTAAGCATCTTTTGTTAGGGACATTTGAGTCCCCTAAGATTTGATAAAAGGACCCTCATTGTGGTATTGGGAAGCACTCCCCCCATTTGGTCTATGTTTGTTCAAATTATATTGGTTCTAATATAGGTTTGATCTCTTTGATTGCAACTTCTTTCGTTGTTTTATGACTTTGTTATTCTAGGGCTGCACTTAATCTTGACCATTTGTGTTTGCTATTGTGATATTGTTCAAAACTTTATGTAGCCCAAGTTCTCAACTTCTTATTGTTTCTCTAGATCTTCCTCATCTATCTTTTAGTCATTAGACTCAATTTCTTTGTTGTGATTATCAATTTAGGAGGAATTTTCTCAATAATCTTCTCTTTGTCCTCTAAAACAAGGGAGGGAGCCTCTATCAAGAGAATAGTGATGGGATCGACATGTTTTAGTAGGGGAGTTGCAAACTCCTCATTTCCTATATAATTATTTGTTATGCTTTAGTAGGGGAGTTGCAAACTCCTCATTTCCTATATGATTATTTGTTATAGAGGTTTTTTACTCCAGTTCAAATAAGACTTTTTTTATCTATTTCTCAATTTTTCGTGAACCCTTCTATCAGCAATGTTTTGTGTAATGATTTTTTATTTGTAATGCCTACAAAAGATAGGATTTATTTTAATTTCAATTGATTATTTTCAAATCCTATATTATATTCTCATAAAATAAATTTGAACAAGAGTTTTGAGATATCTCTCCCTATACATATCCTAGCATAAACCCTAAAGTCTCCCTTTAAATTCAACTTATCTAAACTCTAAAATTTTCAAGTGAGTTACCAATTTTCACTAAGACTATGTGACCCATACTCTTTCAAAAGATTGTAGAATCTAATCGAGACCAACATTTCCTAGATTTAAAATTTCAAACTATCAAAATTTGGAGACTGTATTTTAAAAAAAGAAGCTTGCTCCATCTAACATCCATAATCCTCTTCTAAGGATATTATCCTTTTCCATTTCATTAGGGCACTCAACTAGAAAGAATCCTCTTGGAGGAATTTTTCTGTGAAAGAATTTCCCCACTGATTTTTAATATAGCTTTTTGTTTTTTCCTTTATCTCTCTACCTTAGCCTTGCTTCAATCTCTTGGTGTTGATTCCCTTTGTTGAATGGCTAAGGGATTCCTTTGTCAATCATGGGCCACCTCTTCTTTTGGTTCTATGGAGGTAGGATAGTCGTGAAAGTGTGGGCCTTCCTTTCTTTCTGGTCTGCCACCACCAATATCGAAAGAACTCCTCCGGTGTTTGCTGCTTCCTCTAAATTCATAGGACTCAGAATAATTCCTCTTGCCTTTTTCTGTGCCTTTGTTCAACCCTATACCACACCGCTGCCAATCAACTTATTAGTCGTTGCCTTCTGTCAGGCTTTTAAATGTCCATGGCCAACTCTTGTATAACCTTGAGTACTGCATTGCGAAATATGAGTTTGAGGTAGGCATTTATGGGTCTAGCCATTTCTTCAAGGCGCAGATTAGGCCCTGGTCCAGGAATTTAGTTCTTCTGTTATTTATTCCTAAGAACTTGCTTGAGAGTGGATAGAATTTGAAGTTTGGCAATGGCAAATTTGCACTTGCTGTTGAACTTATAATCTTCTTCTGTTGCTTTATCTATTTCACCTAAACAAATGAAATTGCAAATGTTTAGCAAGAGGAGATTAAGCTAGGACCACTTACACAAACATAATATATTTAAGAGAATATCTTACGAACTTAATATGTGTTGAGTTGTAGTTTATTTGGATCAGTTAGGACCTTCCATTTGTTGTTGGAATGCTCTACCAGCTGAGATATTGGCCCATTGTTGGTCCGAGTGTGGCTTTTTCTAATACCCCCACTTAAGCAACACTGCTGGTGGTTGGGGCTCCTAGCTTGACTCTGATACCACTTGTTGAGCTGCAGCTCATTTGGATCAGTTAGAACTCAAACCTAAGACCTTCCATTTGATGTTGGAGTGCTCTATCAACCAAGCTACTGGCCCCTCTTTGGTCAGCCCATCGTTGGTCCGGTGTGGCTTATTTCCAACAATAATTAAAACTCTCAATTCATTTTGCTATTGTAAATGTGGCATTATTGAAGTTGTTACCATTAATACTTTGCTTTTATAGAGGTAGACAATTTACAAATGTGAGTATATGCTTTAAGTTTTGGTTACATAATGAAATTGTTAAAAATATTTACTTGGAGGCAAAATATATTCAAAGTTTTAACAAATTATTATCTATTAGTGAATCTTAGCTTATAATTAAGATTACCAAATCTCTAATTTATGTCTTGATTTAGCAAAATATTTATCTTAGTAAAAATTACAATGAATTAAATCAAGATTGTAATATAAATTAAACACACATATTCAATATTGTCAAAATGATTTAGTTGCTGTCAATTTAAGGTTGTTCCTTATTATGTTAAAAAATGTCTTGGCTGATAAAAAAAATAAAGGAAAATGTAAGAATCAATGGAAATAGAATCCCACAAACTTGATCTAGGTGCATGAAAAAACTTATGATAGTTTAAAGCATAAAAAAATAATGTAATATGCAAAGAATACAAGCTATTCTAGAATAGATGATATCAAAAATCAAATCAAATCAACCACTGGATGAATGGATGAAATAAATATAAATAGGCCATGCGGATACATGACTCAAGGAGATGACATGTCTAGTGGTCATTGATGAGTCTAGATTATAGTCTAATTTTGGGTAGAATTTATCATTTAGTTGTTGAAGTTATCATGGACTTTGATGTTAAATATTGATACTTTTATGATATTTCCTCAAATTATAGACATTGGGCCTAATCCTATTTCTTTAATGATATTGGCATGATATATGGACTATCTATATTAATCTTGCATTTGGTTAATGAATGTTATTTAAGGTGATTATAGATATGCAATTATTGTGCATGCTAACATTGCCATGCAGATATAATTTAAGGATCTAAATTGAGAAAGACACCGCCAGCTGGGCATGCAACATAACGTTCAGCAAGGGAATCGTTCAAAGGTCAAAGGAGGTTGATGGTCCAAGTGATTCCCCATGCAAATCGAATGTAACCGCCTTGTAATGGTCTTTATTGATGATGAGAAAATATAGGCATTACTGTTGTGCTGGATTTGCGAGCATTGTTGACTAGATTCCATGCGCGCGTAACCACCTCTCCACTTTCTTTGTTTTCCTAAAGTGGCGTCCTCCCAGTTCATGGAGTTGACCGCCCTACTTAGTTGATAGTATAAATAAGGATTTGATGCTCCTTCTCAGGAAGGTTGTGCGATTTGATATTGTACTTGCATTCTTAAATTTTCAGTAATACAGTTATGCTACTCTTTTGTACTCATGAATTTCAGTGAATAAAATGAAGTTCTAAGTTTGAGTATCTGAGTTTACATTAGTTTTAGAGGATACTTATCCAAGGGGGGCCACTTGGTGAGTAATCTGTCATTTAATTTAGTATTAGTTTAGTGTTACTTTTTGTTCAGTAATTAGATAAGAATTTGGCACCGACTGTTCCTGCAGCCACTAGAATTCCATTATGTGACTGTTCCTATAGCCAAATTAGACAGAGTATTGTCATGTTTGTTTACTCAAATTTTCATTTTTGTCATACATTTCAGCTTAATGTAGTTGTTGGTTGATGATCAACATTTTTGTTATTTTTTTCCAAGCAATTTACTTTTAGCATTGTGTCTTTCTCAGTTGTAGAATGAAAATGGCTACTTTGGGTTCCTAGTGCACATACTATGCTGACCCATTTCAAGTTCATGTCCCTAGGTTTACAAGTTAAATGAACCTTCATGTTGATTGAAATAGCTATTCAGGTTAGATGTCCAATCTCTGAATCACGATTGTAAAGCCCTAGTTGTTAAATCATTGTAGGAGGCCAACATTTTTGGCGCCGTTGTCGGGGATGGTGTCAAACTAGGAAGTTATTTGGAGTCATTGATATTTTTCTTGTTGTAGTATTTCTAAAAGTTGTTCTTAGCATACCCCTCATTTCGGAAGTAATGACCCCCTATTCTCGACCAATTCTTTGTGTGAGTTGGCTGATAGTGAGTTGATACCGCATGCATAGAGGAAGGAGAAGAGATGCTTATGGGAGATTCCTTTCTAACAATCCTGATCCATTCCAGCTAGAAGAGCTTCCAAATATGCCAAGGAACGAAGAAGAAGAAGAAGAAGAGCCAAACCCATTTGTTGATGCATTTCTTGATTTGACCAATTCTGAAGCTTCCACCGAAGACCAAAATCAGTTTGAGAATCCCTTCACTTGGGAAATCCATCAAGCAGGCATGGGTGATGCAAATAGAAATAGACCTAACCAACCAGATTTTTCCTTTCCCCATTGCCCATCAGAATGAAGCTGACAATCTCAAAAATATCCCTGCTTCATCCCTTCCTAAGTTTTATAGACTTGTTATTGAGGACCCTAAACCTTGTTTTTCGAGTTTGATATACTCTGTAGGAGTTATGACTATACCACCAATGCCCATAGGTTTAAGCTATTTCCTACCACTATGAAAAAAAGCTACATTAAGATGGTTCATGAGCCGAGGCAGAGATACTGTGGAAACTTGGGAGGACATGAAGATAAAATTCCTTGAGAAATACAAGGAATATTGCAGGGGCAGTGACATGAGAGGAGATGACATTTTCAAGATGCAGCAAAAGGAGGATGAGAGCTTGGAGGATTACATTTCAAGATTTTTGTTCTGCTTACAAAAATCTCCACACCATACCCTCAACGAAGAATCACAAAAGTTACTTTTCTTAAGAGGAATTAATGAGAGCTGCACTAATGCCTTGGACATGATGGTAGGAGGAGATATCACCCAAGTTCTTTGGGAGGACATCAAGAAAATATGCCAGAACTACTCTAGGGTAGCTTCAAAGAAAGGGAGAGCTTATCAATCCTCTATGGGTAAGTCATCTACCAGTGGAGTTTCAAGGATGGAGATCACACATTTGCTAGCAAATTTCAAGCAAGACATCATAAACAATCTAGCTACTCAACTAGATACATTTCAAGCCAAGAACAAACAAGAGGAGGCAGAGACAATGTTGGTAGAGTATTGCCCCCATTGCAGACAAAAGAAGGATTACAGATGCAAGATGGTAGCTAATATTGAAAGTAAGCAGATTCCACCTGAGTTCAAATCAATCCAGATTGAAGAAGACCAAGTCTACTATGTTGCACAAAGGAGGCCTTGGGCTCCAATACAAAGTATGCCACCGGATCCTCTATCTTATGCTGGGCCATATTTCAATTCTTATTCATTTGATAACCAATGGAAGCCCCCATATCCATCCAGCTATGGAGGATATCCACCACAACCTTGGGGTAACCCTCCAAATACTTGGCCTAATCATCAAAAATCTCCACCCATGTGGTAGCAACCTCAAGGGAATTGGCAGCAATATCAAGGGCATTGGCAACCACCTCCAGGAAATTGGCAACAAACAAATCAATGGAGAGGAGGACAACAATGGCCAACCCAAACAACCAACTTTACATGCAACCACCTTCTCAACCCCAACAACCTGCTATAATGCCTCCACTTACTAATCCAAGCTCAAATCCACCTAAACCCACTCAGCTACTAGCTCAACCCACACCTAATCCAAATAACAAACCATAGCAACAACATATATACTCTATTGATTCAAATCAATTTCCTGCATATGTTGTGAGTGTAAGTGACATCCACTTGCATTCAAGAACTACTTTACCAGCCCCTTCCAAATCCATTATAACCGAGCTTTGTATGGAAGAGGAAGAGGAACCTCTGAAGGATCCCATTCAGCCAAGTGCACCTAAAAACCCTGAACCAGTCCAAGCCAAGCAGACTAAACAAGAACCACCATTTCCTCAAAGATTGGAAGTTCCCAAGAAAAAGACGACAACTTTTGACATCTTGGATTAGTTGAAGCATATATGTGTCTAGATACCTCTATTCCAGGCCAAGGCAATCAAGGAAGCATGCCTCAAGAAGCGATGCAAGAAGAAGAAAGACCCAACTACAATTCATGTGGTGGGACAACTGACTGACATCATGCTTGGGAAAGTTACTATCCCTAAGTACAATGACCCAGGAAGTCCTATGGTAGCAGTTGTCATAAAAAGGATCCAAATAAAGAATGCTCTAATTGATTTAGGAGCAGCAATAAATGTAATGACTAAGGACATACTGCAACAACTAAATGTTGCAAGCATGAGATCTACTCCTATTGTCCTGCAACTTGCTGATAGTTCTACTATTAAACCTGATGGTATAGTGGAGGATCTTGTGGTAATTCTAGAATCCTGGGAGTACCCAATAGACTTCATGATTCTTTCTCCTAAAGTTACACTAGGTGAGTATCCCATTATTCTTGGAAGGCCATGGTTAGCAACAATAGATGCATATATTGGGTGCCGGTCAGGTGACATGACCATTTTAGATGGAAAGAGCACCAAAAAGTTTGTTCTTTATCCTCCTACTCAGCCATCTCATGATGAGGATAATCCTATATGACCACATGTTGGTGAAGAGGTCGAGGAAGTTAATTATGTGGTGCATCTTATGATGCTTGGAAGAAGCTCTTTTATGCACCTTCAAGATGAAGATGAAGTATTGAATAACATCATTTAGAATCATTGTGAAGTGGACAAAGCATCATCTTCTCATTCTACTGCTCCAACCAAGACACGTCTGCCTACTCTTCCTGCAACCACTATTCCTGCAGCCACTCTTCTTATAGTCGGACTTCCTGCAGCAATAGTTATGTCTCATACATTGCTTCCATATGAACTAAAGGTACCATGCATTAATGAAGCAACCATGATAGAATTAACTACACAAGTGTAGGTGTCAGAAGGAAAATATTTGAATGCTAACAACAAACTGTGTTAAGAACAACAATTGTTATTGGAAAACTTATTGAGGACCCACTAACATGCATTTGCATGGGATTATCATGATATGAAGGGATTGGACCCTAAACATTGCACTCATAGAATTTACATCAGAGATGATTGCACCACAGTGAGGCAACCACAAAGAAGAATTAACCCTACAGTGAGAGAAATTGTAAAAGGGGAACTATAAAAATTGGTAGATGCGGGATTTATCTACCCCATTTCAGATAGCCAGTGGGTGTCTCCATTAGTGATTGTGCCCAAAAAAGGAGGGAAATGGTGAGTTTGTGTTGATTACAAGGAACTTAATGCTACCACCAAAAGGAACCATTTTCCTCTACCTTTCATAGATCAAGTCTTGGACTCACTTGCAGGAAAGCAATACTTTTCTTTTCTAAATGGATTCAGTGGCTACAACCAGATCCAAATTGCACCAAAGGACCAAGAGAAGACCACCTTTACCTATTCATGGGGGGCCTATGCTTACTTAGTACTCCCATTTGGCTTATGTAATGTACCTACATCTTTTCAAAGGGCAGTCATTAGCATATTTTCAGATATCTCTCTTGATTGCATGGAAATTTACATGGATGACTTTACCACCTATTGTGCTTATTTCAATCAGGCATTGAAAAATATTAGGAGATTCCTACAAAGATGTGAAGACCAAAATTTGTCCTTAAATAGTGAAAATTATTTCATGATGATGCAGGAAGGTGTAGTCCTTGGCCACTACATCTCCCGCAAAGGAATTCAAGTAGATCATGCAAAGATTGAAATGATCACAAATCTACCCACACCTACAAAATAAAAGGATGTTAGGAGTTTCTTGGGCCATGCAGGATATTATAGGCGTTTCATCAAGGATTTCAGCAAAATAGCAGCACCATTGTATACTCTTCTCACTAAAGATGTTGAATTCCAGTGGACTGAAGATTGTGACAAGACATTTTCTAACTTGAAGGTAGCCTTGACTCATGCTCTTGTGCTCAAAGGACCTAATTGGGAGCTTCCTTTCCACACCCATATAGATGCATCAAATTATGCCATAGGAGCAGTCTTAGGACAAAAAGGAGCTATTCAAAATGCCATTTATTTTTCCAACAAAAATTTGCAAGGAGTTGAATTCAACTATATAGTGACAGAAAAAAAGTTGGTAGTGATCTATGCCCTAAACAAATTCAGGCATTACATAACAGGTTACCAAATCTTTGTGCACACTAATCATGCAGCCATTAGATATCTCATGAATAAACCTCTGATCTCTGGTAGGATAACAAGATGGTTATTGTTGATGCAGGAGTTTGACATAACCATTGTGGATAAACTAGGGAAAGCCAATGTTGTTGCAAATTTTCTTTCACGGATGACTACATCAAAAGATAATCAAGTCATAGATGACTCTTTTCCTGATGAGCATCTATTCTCCATTAGTGTGCAAACACCCTGGTATGCTGACATAGCTAACTATCTGATCATAAGTAGAGTTCCTCCTCACTTCTCTCATTGAAAAATTATTTCCTTTCTCATGAATTGTTGGATGTTTGTTTTATACTGGACCAAACCATGTCATGAGATGTGTGAGAGAAGATGAGACATATGACATTTTGCATGCATGTCACAATGAACCATGTGGAGGACATTTTGCAGCTAAGAGGATAGCAATGAAGATTTTGAACTCAAGATATTACTGGCCAACACTCCACAAGGATGCAGGAAGGTATACAAGAAAATGTGATACATGCCAAAGAATGGGAAGACCAACCAAATCTGATGAGATGCCACTTTACCCTCAAGTAGTAATCACTCCCTTTGACAAGTGGGGATTGGATTTTGTAGGACCCATTGACCCTCCATCAAATGATAAGTCTTATATCCTGGTATGCACTGATTATGTAACAAAGTGGGTAGAAGTTAAGGCCATGAAGCATGCAAGAGATAACAAGGTTGTAAAATTTCTTTATGAGGAGATTTTCACAAGGTTTGGAGTTCCAAGAGAGATAGTGACTGATCAAGGGGCTCAATTTAACATCAACCCTTGTTGCAGCACTAGTTAATGAGTACAACATAAGACATAGGAATTCTACTCCTTATCACCCGCAGACCAATGGCCAAGTTGAGGTGACCAACAGAGAAATTGAAGCTATTCTGACCAAAACAGTAGCTATCCATAGAAAATATTGGGCAAATAGATTACCAGAAGTTGTTTGGGCCTACAGAACTACCTGGAAAACAACTACAGGCTTCACTCCATTTGAGTTGTTGTATGGAAAGGAAGCTATGATGCCCATTGAATTTGAACATAAGACCCTTAGAACTGCAGTAGATTTGGGGATGGATATCTTTGAGGCACAAAAAGAGAGAATCATGTAGCTAAATTCTTTGGATGAGATGAGGAGAGAATCCTTGCATCACACAAAGGTAGTGTAGAATTAGAGAATCAAGTGGCATGACAAATTCATCAAGGAAAATAAATTCCAACCAGGAGATTGGGCCCTGCTCTATGACTCAAGGTATCAGGACAATGCAGGAAAATTGTAGACAAGGTGGCTAGGACCATATGAGGTTGCTAAAGTATTCCCTAATGGTGTTGTACAACTCATTACTATTGACCCAGTTAGATTTAAGCTACTTGTCAATGGTCATCGCCTCAAATTGTATCACAAGCCAACCTCCAAAGAGGAGTTCCTACAACAATTCACTTAGCATGCAACACCCGAGCTTCCTGCAGCCGAAGGAAGTGGATCTAATGTCCCTCCTTTTGGCTAATTAAGGTATGTACTTGTCATAATAAAGACTTCCACTTCCATGGGAGTCCACTTCTTCACCCATATGCCCATCCTCCCATCCATCTCCACCTTTCTCTCTCTTCCATCACTTCACTTCATTCTTCTCCACCTCATCCCACCTCATTTTCATTAATTGCTCAACTTATTTCCTAAAAAGGAAAACAGTACTTTCTCCACAATCTTTGCAACAAATCCTCCACACATTTAGGTATGTGCGCATTAATTGCTATATCTTAATTGTATTTAAGTGCATTCATTTAATTGTTGTACGTTAGTATGGACATTCACCATAGCCTGCCAATATTCCCTACCCCTATCAAAATCATCATCTCGCATGTGAGGACACATGCCCAAATTTTGGTTGGGGGGAAGGAAAAAGATGTGAATATTTTTCCCACGTGTTAGTCCATGTTGGTCTACGTCAGCAAAATTTAAATTGAGCCAATTTGAAATCTGAGTGAGAGGATGGCTCGCATGTGTGAGGTGACACCAACTATTGTCGCCATTTCTCTCCATCATAGATTTCCTTTATTACTCCTTCCTTACCATTATTGACCTTGTTATATTTCAAGTTGCAAACAAAACGTAAATTAGAAAGGGAAAATTCAGTTGACATTGGCATTGGAAATTTAGCAAGTGTTGCAAGAAGGTAAATTTGGTTTTCAGATGAGAATTTCAGGAAGGAAACCACAAAGTGTTTGTTTGATTGCAGACAATGGGGGGTGGGTTAATTTGAAATGAACCCACGGTGCACAATGTATTATTGCAGGATGCATAGTACCTAGTTGAATTCAGAAACTGTGGCTGGTTAGACTACTTCCTAAAGTTGGATGATGAAGACAATGCACTAGAGTTTTCCCAAACATTGTCTAAAGGGAAGGCCATGGTAAAAGGGCTAGAGGTCATGGTGACTGAAGAAAGAATTGAAGAATTCATAGGCTTACCTGTCGATGGTGAAAATTACCCTACTTCCAGAGATGCTAGATCAGCTAGGGCCAAATTTACAAAGCCATGCGACCCTCCATTGAGCATAGATAAATAGGGTGCGAAGAGAATGTCTTTTCCCAAGCCATGGAAGCAGATAGTTGTTTATGTCATAAAATATATCACATGTGAAGGTTGCTAGTTGAATTTTCATTTTGTGCACTTCAAGCTTTTGAATCACATGAGGCACAAAAGGAGGATGAATGTGTCGAATGTGCTATACAACCTTCTTTCAATCATGGCAGACGAGACTCAAAAAGGTAGGGACAATTATATCTCCCACCATTGTCTGATTAAATTGTTAGTTGAGAAGTCTTTGCATGCTATGTTTGGAATGATCTAGGAAGAATTCATAAAATTTGATCAAATTAGACCTGAGCATTTGCAACCTAGGGTTTTACCCTAGCCTCGTAGGTCTAGCAGAAAATTGAGCATGGCTGAAGCCACTCTTGGTTCTTCAACCTCTAGCATAGGCCCGAGTGTAAACCCTCCTGCAGCAAAAGAAACCATAGAAATTAGCTCTTCTGGGATAGAGCACTTAGACAAAGAAAGTTCCTCCCCAAATTCTAATGATGATTCCACTTGGAATCCTAATGAAAACTAGGGCACAGAAGAGAGAGGTAGCAATGAGAAAAGGAAAAGCTAAGAAGTAGCCAACAAAAAAAGAAGTACCAAGCTCTCAGAAGTGGAAGGCTAACACTATTCATCCTGCATCCAAAGAAAAACATGAAAGCCCTCCCAGAAAATCAAGACCAATCAGGCCAACCTTTAGTATGCCTCCATAGGAAAGCCCTAAGTCTAGAGAAATATCATCAGGGGACATAGAAGCTCCAATGGGGCAAGTGAATGTTGAGGAAGAGGATATTTTAAAACGACAACAAACATAACATTGGCAGATCTTGCTGACATTGTAGAACAAGTCAAAAATCAAGGGTATGAGGAAAATCAAGATTTCCTGCAACAAGAGATCCTGTAGCAAAATCCAAAACAAGAACAGGAGTAGAAGCCCCTGCAACCAGAATTGACAGGACAGCCTGAATCCTTGCAGCCGGTACCATACGAAGAGCAAGAATCGTCAAAAATGTTGGTAGGAATACACACCCCCAAAATTTTTCAATGCACATGGTAGCTATGCATTTATGGAAAGATATGCAAAGAAGAGAAGAGGAATGGAAAGAAGAAAAATGCAAGTTGAAGAAGGAAATTCAAAAGAAAGATGAGGAGCTTGAAGACAAGGATGCAGAAATTGCTACCCTAAAGAAGAAAGTGGATGATATGGCAGCTTTGGTACCATAGATTTTAGAATGCAAGACCCCTCCAAGGATCTATGCTCTGTGTTTGAAGGAGAAATATCTCTCTTTTAAGCTGGCAAGGATTGTCTCAGGTTTGAAGGAGACTCCTATGGAATTTTTCAATGCTTATCAAATTGCTTCCCCTGAAATGAAAAATTTGTTGTGTGAGTTTTATTTACATAATTATGTTGTGACTCAAGACCATGATTAGAATCCATTGTTGTATGTTGGGGATGTCCAATTAAGGGCATTCATGTCCTGGGTGCAAAATGAGAATAGTTGGGGACAACAATATGGGGCTTATAAGCAAATGGAATCCAACATCCCTTTGCCCATCAGGGCTAAATCAAGGGATCCAAGGGACATTTATTAGGAATGGCTCAGAATGCTTCTCAACCTAGCTATGGTAAGAGGATTATGCCTTGGATAGAAGCAATCTATAGTGAATATGAGGCAAATGCAAAAGCAAAAGAGGAAATTGTGAAGAGATGCCTCTCACAAAGATGGAACAGCCTAACTGATGAGCTAAAGTAGGTTGAGCCTCATTCCATCCAGAACTATGTTGTAGAGCTCTTAAAAGAATTGACAGATATATTCACATTGGAAGGACAAAAGGGAGATTTTGGCTTCCCCTGACTTTTCAGCCACCCATCCTAATGTGGCCCGTACCAAACTTCAAGTTTTACCACTATGATATTGTTGCAGAGAGACAGAGATGGAGCAGATTGGACAGATTGGGAGGACTCTATTGGGATCTTGATTCAGGGTATGTGCAGGATCATCATGGAAAAAAAAGGCCCTTAAGTGGCAAAAAATTTAGAAAAATTAGTGTTAGGCAATTTGACGTAAAAATTTGAATAAGTTATCTATATTATTTCAAAAATATGTAAGAATAGAATCTGTAGCAAATTGAATGCAGTTTCTAAGCTACTAGGTTTTTTTTTTTTAAAATCTATTTGGTGAAAATTTGAAATTTCAATGCAATAGTACTTAAATTTTAGGGAAAAAATAAGAAGTGGGCGTCTGTCTAACCACCCTAACCACAATAAAATGATAATATTTTTTTATAATATTTTAGACATAAGTAAAGGACTCATGTCCAGATGTGATGCATATTGTTTTGTAATTTTTTTCCAAGTAAATAATTAATTATGAATTTTTTATTACAACTTTTTAAAAATATAAAAACTCGTATGTCTGACCACCTTAACTTGGTCAAAACTTCATGAAATTCAATTTTTCTTTTTTTAATCCTATAGTATGTGAAACATAGAATGTGATGCATATTTTGGATTCAAAAAATGCGATACCGTTTGAAAGCTATAGATGTTTTTCAATCAACCAATCAATCAGGACTTTACTTGTAATTCAAATAGAAAATGAATAATAATTATTTATTAAATTCAAAGTAAAGCATAATTTATATTTGTGGAAAGTTGAGAATCTCCTTTAAAAACCCTTTCATTTCATCAATTTTGGGTAAAAAAAAGTCGTCAGCCACATACCCTACAAAAACCCATCATATCGCCACTTTTTGGCCCATCATGATCTTGCACATACCCTTCACGCATAGCAAACACTGATGTGGGATAGTTGTCAATTGTAAATTATTTCAGAGCATTGATCAAGTAGAAGAACAACCCTTCCCCTGCTAGAGGACTAGCAAAACCTTAGGTTGGGGGGGAGTGATGAGTCTAGATTATGGTCTAATTTTGGGTAGAATTTATGATTTAGTTATTGAAGTTATCATGGACTTTGATGTTAAATATTGATACTTTTATAATATTTCCTCAAACTATAGACATTGGGCCTAATCCTATTTCTTTAATGATATTGACATGATATATGGACTATCTATATTAATCCTACATGTGGTTAATGAATGTTCTTTAAGGTGGTTACATATATGTAATTATTGTGTGTACTAACACTGCCATGCAGATATAATTTGAGGATGCTAAATTGAGAAAGACACCGCTAGCTGGGCATGTACCATAATGTCCAGATTCCATGCGCGCATAACCGCCTCTCCACTTTCTTTGTTTTCCTAAAGTGGCGTCCTCCCAATTTGTGGAGTTGACTGCCCTACTTAGTTGATAGTATAAATAAGGATTTGATGCTCCTTCTCAGGAAGGTTGCACGATTTGATATTGTACTTGCATTCTAAAGTTTTCAGTAATACAATTATGCTACTCTCTTGTACTCATGAATTCCAATGAATAAAATGAAGTTCTAAGTTTGAGTATTTGAGTTTACATTAGTTTTAGAGGATACTTATCCAAGGGGGCCCACTTGGTGAGTAATATGTTCTTTATTTTAGTGCTACTTTATGTTCAGTAATTAGATAAGAATCTAGCACCGACTATTCCTGCAACCACTAGAATTCCATTCTATGACTGTTCCTACAACCAAATCAGACAAAGTAGTCTCCTGTTTGTTTGCTCAAATTTTCATTTTTGTCATGCATTTCAGCTTAATGTAGTTGTTGGTTGATGATCAGTATTTTTGTTATTCCTTTCCAAGCAATTTACTTTCAGCATTGTGTCTTTCTTCGTTGTAGAATGAAAATGGCTACTTTGGGTTCCTAATGTACATACTATGCTGACCCATTTCAAGTTGGCATCCTTGGATTGACAAGTTAAATGCACCTTTATGATGATTGAAATAGCTATTCAGGTTAGATGTCCAATCTCTTAATCACGACTGTAAAGCCCTAGTTGTTAAATCATTGTAGGAGGCCAACAATCATGAGTTTAGTTACAAATTAGTGGATTAATTGACTCAATCTAACTATGAGGTCAAGAGTTGAACTATCAATTGATAGATCATTTCACTCAATTTGACTAAGAAAAAGGCGACCTTCACTCAATAGAGGTGGCACATAACTACCATCAATCAAGGATTGATGAGATAGTGATGACACTTGCGTACTTCAAGTCAAGGTGTATACATATCATTAGTAGCTATTTAAGTAAATTATTCTTAAATATCCTATGTAAACTTATTAAATGGGTGCAATCACACTTAGCATATAGAAATATCTAAGGTGTGGTAAATATTACACCAACATCCCCATAAGTGCAACTTGGGAGAAATGAGAAAACATAAATGGGTCATCACAACAAGGTCATGTTAAGCACCCATGTGCAATAAGTTACCCCAAAAGAAAAGAAATAAAAAATTCACAAGAAAAGATCTAATTTAAGGATTGAAGATGAATGAATAAATCTAGAAGTTTCTCATGTACCTTGATGTAAATGCTAGACTATGGATGAAATCAATCAATGAGATTAAGTACTATGAATATTTGAGAACTTTGACCATAATGAATGGTTCTCAAATTGAAATTTGAATTGATGTGAATTAGATGCAAAATTTAGAACAATTTACTATATATGAATATCTCTCAATTGAATATGTGATTAAAAGTGAATCAAAAGGTTTCAAGTCATAAGCACAATGTGGTGGAGAGAAAAATAAGATTCAAAAGAGCTAATACAATTCATTGTGAAATTTCATCAAGATAGAGGTAGAAGCACAATGCATCTCATGCGACCACTACTAATCCCACATTATCTCATGCTATGTAGAACACTACAATCCATGGATCAAGCATCCTATTAAAATAACATTATTTTAGTTTCTTATTATAAAATACTAATGCACTATCCCTCCAAAGACAATTTCATACATATTATAACACTTTATAAGTTGAGTGAAATTACAATACTTGTTATATTTTATAGGTTTTCAAAGTGTCCAAGAAAAGGACAATATGTACTAAAAGTATAATTCTACATTAGAATGAGAAAATAGAAGGTACCACTACAAAGTACACAAAAATCATGCACTTTAAAAACAATGACACAAAGTTCATTTGAGCAAGTTATGGCCCTCCAAGGGTCTCGAAATGAGAATTATTTAAAAAATTTTGAGAAAATGTGACTTATAGAAAAATAGGCATCATGAGAAAAACCAATTACCTCACTATGAAGAGCATGTAATTATTTTTTAAAAATATTTCTTACAAAAACTTTCATATGGCTACAAAAAGGCCTCTCAATGTTGGCTTTCAAAAGTGAAAACTACAATGGTGAGGGTGATATACTATTTGTGGTTGATGAGAAGCTTGTGGGTACATTGTTGTAAGAGTTGGTATAGAATAACTCTACACCATGCAAGATTTGGCTAAATATTATAGCCACCCAAGATCTAGAAACTTCATGAAAACACAAGAGAGATCAATATGCAATGCTCAAGATTGCAATGGAATTGATTATCCAAGAATTCAATATGACAATATGATTTACACATGAGACCACTTGGTTATATGGCCAAGGTGAGACATAGGATTAAACAGGATTATGACAAGTGTCTTAATCCTATGTCATGTGACAACATATCATAACTACCTAGGACACATGTGTTAAAATTCAAAAGATAAGATAAAATCTAATGACAACTAACACCTTCTAGAAAGATTCTTTCCTAGGACCTAAGTGAACTTAACATGTAAATAAGTCCCCTAAGTCCCTAGTAATGAATTAACTAGGTACAAGAATTTATTTACACCAACACCCCCCCTTAAGTGCAAATTAGGAGTAGTTGATTATTATGAAAATGACACAAAGATGGGTCCTAGCTATGAGGCCATGTTAGGTACCCATGTACAAATGCAAATGCAATCTCTCACAATCGGAGAAAAGGAGAAACCCGATGGGACAAAACTCCTCCCCAAAAGGGAGATGAAAAAACAAAAATCTCTAAATGAAGAATGGGGAAATTTTATCTCAATGAAGAATGAGGACAAAACCTCATGAGAGGAAAAAGTCCCCCCATAAGAGAAGTAGAAGAGAGACCATGTAGCCCCCCCTCAATATTGAGTTTCCTACAATGATGATATAAGCTTGACTTTAAATGTTGAAGATGATCCAAAAATATCGAACAACGTTCCTCCCCTTAGGAAGAAACAAAACCAAGATGGTATGCAAGATGTGTGATGTCTCTGAAGGATGCTCAAGTGTCTCCATGTCAATGTTAAAAGTTGTCACACTTCAAGCAAGCATTCTAGGCCACACTGATGAAGAAGACAATCCAGAATCTCCTCTAGAAATTATTGTAGAACACAATCCAATGACAAGAATACCTCCTCTAAAGACAAAGAAGCCTCCTCCAAATGTTTTCCAAAAGTATCCACACTCATGTCAAATTGCAAGGGATGATCATGTAGAGAATGAACAAGAGGGTCAGAGTGTTCCCTCACAACAACTAAAGAAGGATCATCTCCACCAAAGAGAAGATGAATGCAATCAATGATGTCTCTCGAATATGAAATGAAAGACTCACAAAAAAAAACTAGCAATGTTTTTCAAGTACTCATCCCAAGTAGCCATCTCTGGAAGACAATGTATGCACTGCTGCACTAAATCAGAAGGAACCAAAATTGTGGAAACACAAGCATCCTCAGGTACAACAATAGATGAAGGAGATGGAATATCAACATCTATCACAAGATCCTCAGTAGATGAAAGTATAGCAAGATTCAAATGACCATACTGAATCTCTTCAAAACTGTCCACACCAGATGCCTCAATGTGAACATTTGTTGAATCATCAAGACCAAAATGTGAGAAGGTGTATACTTGAGATTGGTGATCAACCTCCCCACCTGTAACTATATCTTTGCTATGAAAATCCTAGATTATGACAGAATCTGGCGTGAACTCAACACTCTTTCCTGGTCCACCATGTATGCTCTAATAGATAGAAAGGATATTGGTTGACAATGAAGGCACACACAAAGCATCATTAAATGCTTCATCATCCATTTCAATGGATCCCTTCCCACAAACACGCATATATGTGTTGTTAGCCATCAGGATGGGTGGTGATGAACAAGTCTAAAATGAAGAGAACATACTTTTTGATGAAGCCATGTGATGTGAGGATCCTAAATCAAGTATCCACTTCTTTGACTTAGAATCTACAACTACAACAAGTTCTTTCCACTTATTTTTATTGGAATTTGATGAATAAGAAGAAGATGAACCCCTTGATGATGAAGACTCGTTGATTTGATACTTCTTATGAAGATGCTTCAACTCATCAATATGTTTTGAATAACATTGATGTTCATTATGCCCTATTTTCTTGCAATATGAACAAGTAGGCTTCTCATTCTTAGATGATTCCCATTTAGAGGGAGAGGATTCAAATTCTTTATGTGGCTTGTTCTTTTTCTTCTTTTGCTTCTTATCAAGATTCCCTAATTCTTTTTGTACCTTTGACTCACTAGCCAACAATGCTTGTGACTTGGAAGACTTGATTAGTCCCATATTCATTAACTTTGCTTCCTCTTGGGTTAGGAGATTTTCAAATTCATCAAACTTAGGATCAATATATGATGCTCCCATAGAAATTTGATGGCTATGAAAGTAAAAAAAAATACATAGAATACTCATGACCAAGCTTGAATAACACATTTAGAATCAATTTTAAATCCTCCTCCTTATCAATGTTGCAATATTTCAGCTGTGTTCTTAGTTGTTTAACTTTGGAGATGTAGTCTTGAATATGGTCAAAACTTTTAGTATCAAGATTCATCAAATCATTATCAATATGATATCCCTTAATCTCTTTTGTTTTACCATACAATTTTTCAAAATCCTCCCAAGCCTCTTTAGGTGTTTTGCATGATTCAAAATGAAATTGTAAATCAAATGAGACTAATGAACATATGCATCTAAGTGTTTTCTCACAATCAAGCTCCCATTTTTCCAATTCTTTAGCATCAGTAGGTTGAGGAATGGTTTCCTTTAGATAGCCTATTAGACCTTTCATCATGAGATAATTCCATACTGATTTTTTCCATGTAGAATAATTATGTGGAGTTAGGAGTTTAATTTGGTATTTCCCCATTGCAAGAATACAAACCATGCAAAAGAAAGCAACTAGCCACTACAAGATTACCCCCCAAAATCACTCAATCAAAAAAACCCCAAGAAAATATGATTTGTGGCACTTTACAATTAGTGTGTTACAGGTGTCACTTGCCAACAACAGTGAAGTAGACTTGATCTTAGTGCATACAGATTGACAAATTTTGCCACAATCTCAAAGAAAAAAATTTACACACAATGGGATCAATATGATCACACCACTAGAAAGTACATGAAAAAATATTCACTTCTAAAAAAAATTCACCTAAAAATGTTACCGTATGAGTGAACGGATCCTCAAAAGTTTCCAAAACTAGAATGACTCAACAACATCTCTGAAAATATGCAATTTTGGAAAAACTCAAAAACCAATTATCCCACTTTGAAGAGCATAAAGTTCTACCCCAAATAAATAAATAAAGTCTCAAAAAAGGAGCTCATATGACCAAGATATGCCCTTCTGAAGTTGGATTGCAAAATCAAAGTTGTTGATGGAGAGAGGGGCAAATTGGAGTGACCTATTGACGGCTGTTTGACCGTCAAATTTAACACAATTTCAGATGATTTTTTTGATGGTCATTTGGTCGTCAAATTTAAGATAGTCAAGCAAAAAAAAATTGAATTTTTTTTCTACACAAAATATGAAGTATTGTATATGAAAATAAGGGTTTTGGGGCCTTGTGAATTCAATGGAAGGGTTTATTTTAACCCAAAATGCTCCCAAATTGTAGTTAACTTAGGGATTTGGCAACCACACTTCAACTTCAAACCCTCATAGATTTTGCCTCATATATCTGACTTGAATGAAACAAAAGGCAAAAATGACTTTCTCAAACCCTTTGATCTCAATGGTGAGCTTAGATTTGTACCAACAAGCTTCAATTTGAACCTACAATATAAAGCCATAAAGATGGAACCCCTAAATCTAGTATTTATTTCAAGACTTTATGATTCTCCATATCATCATTCAATGCAAGAGAAGAGCATACTCAACTTTTCAAGATCCACCAAGATTAGCAACCTAGATCTCTCAATAAAGACTAACAAGAAGCAATTCAACAAGCTCTAATACCATGTAAGAGTTGGTATAGAATAACTCTACACCATGCAAGATTTTGCTAAAGATTATAACCACCCAAGATCTATGCACTTCATGAAAGCAAAAAAGAGATCAATATGCAATGCTCAAGATTGCAATGGAATTGATTATCCAAGAATTTAATATGACAATATGATTTACACACAAGACCACCTGGTTATATAACCAAGGTGAGACATAGGATTAAACAGGATTATGACAAGTGTCTTAATCATGTGTCATGTGACAACATATTCTAACTACCTAGGACACACGTGTTAAAATTCAAAAGATAAAATAAGATCCAATGACAACTAACACCTTCTAGAAAGATTCCTTTCTAGGACCTAAGTAAACTTAACATGTAAATAAGTTCCCTAAGTCCTTAGTAATTAATTAATTAGGTACAAGACTTTATTTACACCAACAATTGCTAGTGGAGATGGCTATCAGGTGGCATAATATTGACCTATTGATGAATTTGAGGTGGTTAGGTGGTGTTGAGGTGGTTGGTTGATGGTACTACAATAAAGTCATGAATTGATGGGTGTTTTTAATTAATATTTTTTAACAACATAAAGTTTCCACAATCCATAATGATCAAAATGTGCAAGCTATTTTTGGATTGAAACTATGTAAGCATTTTTATTATATCAATGTTTTGGATCAAACTTCATGATCCATCATCAGAATGAAATACATGTAGTTAGAGAGAAGAAAGAATGAGGTAGCAAACTTGGGAGGTTAAAAAGGTGAGGGATAAACATTTTCCATACTTATTATTTAATATCATAATATTAAAATATAATATTAAGTTATTAAATACTAATATGAAATACTTAAACAATAGAGAAATTTTAAATACTAATACTAAATAACAAAATGCTAAGAACAAAAAATAAGAAATGAATCTTAATAAGAAAATAATAAGATAAAAAAGAAACTAATATGAAAAATTAAATACTGAGGAAAAAAATAAAACAATTAATAAAATGCAAGAGAAAAATGAAATGAATACTATTAGGATAATATTATAATAATTTAAGAAATGAAAATATCAAATATTTAAATATTTGAAAGATAAACATCATTAAAAGAAAAACTTGTTAATAGAACAACACAACACTTAATAAGAAGAACAAAGCAACAAAGAAAAAATGAGACAAAAGAAACTACTATTAAATCTTAATGAAAAAAGAGCCAAAGACACAAATAACAAGACAATCATTAATCCAACAAAATACCAAAAAATAAGACAAATAAAAAACTTAATGCAAGACAAAATAAAAAATAAAACAAAATAAAAAACATAATGCAAGACAAAATAAAAAGCTTAATGCAAGACAAAATTAAAAACTATTGCATTAAGTTATTAAGTTTTTGGTCTTTTTGGTTTTTTGTATTTTTTAGTTTCATTAATTTTCTCCTTATTTTTTAGTGTTTTTCTTTATCTTAATTTTCTCTTTATTGTTGTTGTTATTCATCTTCTTAATATTTTCTTTTATTTTTTGGTATAATATTTTGTTTCTCAGTGTTCATTACTTAATATTTTCTTTTATTTTTTGGTATAATATTTTGTTTCTCAGTGTTCATTACTTTATTTTATTTTATTTTCTTTAACATTTTATGGGTTTGCATCAACAATCTATTATGGCCTCCTTCTTGCTAAAGAGGCAAGGGTTAGGAAAATATGGTTGGAAGGTGATTCAGTTAACATTGTTAATTGTTTAAAGAAGATGCATCCTCCCTCATGGTCCATTTTGCATATCATCGAGGATACTTTAGCCCTTCTAAGCCCATTTGATGATTTCTTTGTGTCACATTTTCTCATGAAGTAAATTCATTAGTTGATGGCTTTGCAAACATGGGGGTTTCATTTCATAATTGTTCGTAGTTTCGCGATTTCATCCACATTAATATTCAAAGCATAATTAATCATGATAAAAGATTATTTCAAGTTGGCAGTCCTTTTGGGAGGTAAAGGGTATTTATTTTGGTTTTATCTCCTATCTATTTGGATTAGACGTATGGAGTTATGCACCTGCCCGTTTAATAATTGAAAATCTTGTGGTAGTGAGCCAAAGGATGTGGACATTATTTGTGGGAGTCCGCATGTTGTCAGACTCACACGGATTATGGGGACCTTATTCTTTTGTATCTGGATCTTTCTTCTTGTTTTTTCTATGAACCAAATAAAGGAGAAGACGACGGTGTGGGGTGTTCTTGCTACCATGGGGGGTGATTGTTGCAAACAAGAACCTATAACTTGTGATGAGTTTAGAGACAATGTTGTGATTTGGTAGATACTAAAGAAGGGGGAGTATGTCCTTATCTTCTTAAGCTTCATGGTTTTGATTCAAAGATCACTGAGGATTTTGTTAAGGGATGGAACAACTATGTGTTGCGTATTAAAGGTGTGGAGGTGAACATCATGGAGGGATTTATTGCTGAAGTGACCGGGTTACCTAGTAAGGGAAAAAAATTCTACAGGGACCGTTCGGCCTCCAAGTGTGCTCTAGCCAATTTTTTCAAGGGAATTTAGAGAGGGTTAAGCTCAGGAGTATGGTTTGTGGTGGGTATGAGTGCTTCTTCATCAAGCCCCTTTGGAGGGATGTCACCTTGGCTATCATGAGGCATTTTACCTTAGATGGAAGATTCTCAGCCATCTATGGTTACCATTTCATGTTGTTAAACCGTTTTAGGCACAATAATTTGGTTTCCTTTCCTTTCTATTTGTTGTTATTGTTGGAAAATGGTATTGAGGGGAATAGAAGAAATCCTAATAAATCCATCTTACATGAGGGGCTCATGCTCCTAATTATGGAATTTGTGAAAGCAAAGTATGTCCCTAAAATTTCTAAGATCTCCAATGGGCGTAAAGGTAAGGGTGCCCTTCTTGGCTATGAAACAGAGGATTCTGTTGAGAAGTGGGAAGGGAATGATGAGGAGGGGTCATCAGAGGAGATTTTAGCCTCAAAGAAAGTTAGTGGTAGCAAGCTGAAGAAGAACCCTAATTCTGAGGTGTCTCATTCTTGGTCGGATGGGTACAATACGGATGTGGATATGAAGGAGGTTGCTTTTCCTAGTAATAAGAGTGTGGATAAGGGGAAAAAAGGGAGTCAAAAGGAGGTGAAGTTGGATCGTGGGAAAGGTAAAGGCCTGGTAGGGGATGGGGATAATTCCTCTAATCAGTTAGGGTTTGCTACACTTGATGGTCAGAGTAATGAGTAGGGTGATGTCGAAGATGGGAAGGATCAACTGGATTTGTTGGCCAATACCATTGCTAAATCCAAGAAGGTGGAGGCTGAGGTTGAAGTGGTCGACTTGGATGATTGTCCTATTAGTGGTGTTTCAAAGGGTAAGGGAAAGGTGTCTAAGGACCAACTTGAGAGGTCGGCTATGGAAGAGCCTCTCAATTGGGAGAAGATTAACATGGATGTTGTGGTTAGAATGGTTGAGGATGGAGTGAGAAATATCCTCTTTATGTTCAATATCAATTCTTTGCACAATATCAATGTTGGTTTGGTTATGGAGTGGTTAGAATGAATGCTTTGCACAATATCAATGTTGGTTTGGTTACTAATAGTAAAAAGGAATGGACTTTGCACAACAGGGTTAAAACTATGAATATTGTCCTTAAGGTGGTGGCTAATGCTGCTAAAATGGGTAGGGACCATGAGGATAGGTTGGTTTCCCTTGAGGGTAGAGTCAATAAATTTTGTGAAGACATGAGTACTATTGTGCAGGTTAGCAGTCAATCTCTCCATACGAGTGCCTAGGGGCTCACTATTATGAATGAAAAAGCCCACATGTGGACTAGAAAACCACTTGATATTGGTGAAAACGTGCAAGTGTTTATTGCTAAAGGTCAAAAAAATATGATAGACAAGAGCAAGGATGAAGGGTTGTGTGTGGGAACTAGAAGTAAGACCAAGAAGAGGGTTGCCATTCCATTCCAGGAGCTAGATGATGTGGTAGAGATGCATGAGAATGTCATCTCCAATAATTTAGATGTTGCTAAGATTTTAGATCAACTTTAGTAGTCTCTATTGTTAGTGGCTTTTTTGGCTAATGTTTTGTTGAAGGTTTAGTTGTGAGTTTGACATTGCTTATTATTTAATAGCTAAGTTTCATTTTTTGGTGGTTGCCTATTGTCCATGTGTTTTCTTTTGCAGCTTGTTCTCATTGTAAAGGGTTTCAAGGCCCTTCAAAATTTATTTTTCCTTAATCAAAAATATTTTATGGTTTTGATTATTGTTCTTTTTCTATTTTTTGTCTTATTTTTTCTTTTGGCTTTTGGCATTTTGTTGGATTAATGATTGTCTCGTTATTTGTGTCTTTAGCTCTTTTTTCATTAAGATTTAATACTAGTTTCTTTTGTCTCATTTTTTCTTTGTTGCTTTGTTCTCCTTATTAAGTGTTGTGTTGTTTTATTAATAAGTTTTTCTTTTAATGATGTTTATCTTTTAAACATTTAAATATTTAATATTTGTAACTAAAAATTGTCCTAGGCCTACGAATTTATTAAATCCCCTTTCATCCTTGATAATTAAATAATTTTAATTATTTAATTATTGTCTAATGTCATAAAGTCTTATATTAATTAAATAGTTTGAATTATTTAATTAATTCATTTTATCTTTCTATTTCTTGTTTTGATTAATTAAATAAATTTATATTTATTTAATTATTTCCCACTTTCTACTATAATTAAATAATTATGCCAATTATTTAATTATTCATTTTAGTTTTTATGTCATAAATTAATTAAATTTTATTTAATTAATGACTTACCTTTTCTCCTACTTTTGAATTAAAATTATTATTTAATCAAAAAGTCAACTTGCCTTTTTCCTCTATAATTAAATAATGTTTCCATTATTTAATTATTCACTTTCCATGAATATTTTTTTAGAATTATTTAGTTTCCTCTTTTTCGTTTTTTTTTAGTTATCTCAAGTTTTCATCTTCATTCTCATCTCTTATTTGATTTTTCCTTGGAAAGTCTATAATTAAATAATTTTATTTAATTAATAACTTTCTAATTTGTCTTTTTCTCCCACTTTTTGAATTAAATTGTTATTTAATAAAAAAGATAACTTGCCTTTTCCTCTAAGATTTAAATAATGTTTCCATTATTTAACTCCCCACTTTCCTTTTTGAACTAAATGATCATTTAGAATTATCTAGTTCCTCTATCAGTCTTATTCTTATTCCGTCTTGTCTCGTTTAACCTCAACCTTTGATTAATCCTTTTCAATCTTAATTGTTCATTCAAACTTGTCTTTTCTATAAAAGGCGCCTACCTTTGTCATTTTCAGGGAGGGGGCGGGGGGTGATCTTATGAGATATCCAATTTATGCAGGAAAGTATTATTGAGACAATTTCTTTAATATTTTGCTTGTCACTTAGGCTACATTTGCAGACGAATATGAGGGCATTGATCAATCAAAGGAAAATGGAGAAGGGTAATAGAGGTTAATCAATGGAGGCTTGAGACTTTGGTAATATTGTTTTATTGTTTTATGTTTTACGCTTCATTTGTTCTTTATTACTTGATTAGGATCATTAGGATTTATGTTTAATATCTAATCCTGATTTCATTCCTAATCTAATCCTGATTTCATTCCTTATTACAATATTTTCATTTCTTATTATCATAATATTATCTTAATAGTATTCATTTCATTTTTTACAAAATAAAAAACTATTGCATTAAGTTATTAAGTTTTTGTTTTTTTGGTTTTTTATATTTTTTAGTTTCATTAATTTTCTCTTTATTTTTTAGTGTTTTTCTTTATCTTAATTTTCACTTTGTTGTTGTTATTCATTTTCTTAAGATTTTCTTTTTTTTTTGGTATAATATTTTGTTTCTAAGTATTTATTACTTAATATTATTTGTTTCTTTCTTTAGCATTTTATGGTTTTGATTATTGTTCTTTTTCTATTTTTTTGTCTTATTTTTTCTTTTGGCTTTTGGTATTTTGTTGGATTAATGATTGTCTTGTTATTTGTGTCTTTTGCTCTTTTTTCATTAAGATTTAATAGTAATTCTTTTGTCTCATTTTTTCTTTGTTGCTTTGTTAACCTTATTATTAAGTGTTGTGTTGTTCTATTAATAAGTTTTTCTTTTAATGATGTTTATCTTTTAAATATTTAAATATTCAATATTTTCATTTCTTATTATCATAATATTATCCTAATAGTATTCATTTCATTTTTTGTCTTGCATTTTTATTATCCATTTTAGTTTTTTACTCAATATTTATTTTTTTTAGATTGGTTTCTTTTTTATCTTATTATTTTCTTATTGGGATTCATTTCTTCTTTTTTTTTGTTCTTAGAATTTTGTTATTTACTATAGTTTTTAAATTTTCTCTATTGTTTAAGTCTTTCATATTAGTATTTAATATCTTAATATTATCTTTTAATATTATGATATTAAATAATAAGTATGGAAAAAGTTTATCCCTCACCTTTTTAACCTCCCAAGTCTGCTACCTCATTCTTTCATTCTTCTCTCTTTCTACATGCATTTCATCCTGATGATGGGTCATGGAGTTTGATCTGAAACATTGATATAAAAATGCTTACACAATTTCAATCCAGAAATAGCTTGCACATTTTAATATTTTTTTGTTTTAAAAACATATGGGCCAAGCTTTAGGAATCCAACACCTTCCATATGCATGGGGCGGGGCGCAATCTATTAGAGTAATCATGCATTAACTAATAATTAATTAATTTTTAATTTATTATTAGTTTAATTCTTTTGATGCACTTAAGCTAAAATTAGGAGTATTTTTTTCTATTAACTAGAGTGAGCTTTTATTAAATCATTATGTCTCATCACAAAGGATGTTGACACTTGTCATAATCTAATTCATTTATCATTTAGGGTTTCTCTTATAAAGCACCCACCTTCATTGTATTATCTACTCTTGATCTCCTTGAAGACTCTTGAGGTTTATTCTATAAGTATTTTCTTGTTTGGGATATAGCAAATCATTATTTGCAACTCTTTTTGTATGGAAGGTATTTTTGTTCGTTGTTTGATCCCATGTCTCGTGTTTATTCATAATTCCAACATGGTATCAGAGCATGGATTCAATGAACACCTTCTCTATTTTTGAGTTTTTTCTCAACTAGGGTTACAAGAGCAAATCTAGAATCTTTATTACGTTTTTTGCAAATTTTGGAGTTGTTCAATTTTTTGGTGCACATATTATATGACGTTTAAAAAAAAAAATTGAAACCCTTGTCACCCCAAGGTTGCATGGGCGACCAATGCTTAGCCCTTGGGGGCTACTTTTTTTGTTGCAATTTTAGAAAGATTGAGAAAATTGTGATAAATTTTTGCTTGGTTATTAAAATTGGGAAAAATAGATATCGTTGGAAAGATGGTTCCTAAAACTATCTAATGGTGTCGGTTTTTTCTTAGATTTTGCTACTAGTACATTTTATCGCTTGTCAAAGTCAAGTCTAATGTTTTCACTTCCGAGCTCACAACTTTTGATCCATTTCTCCAGTTTTTGTGATTCCAGTGACATTGGGATGGTCTTTCAGAGTTCTTCACAACCATCTATGCATTTTTTTTCCATATTTTTCTCCAAGTATATTTTATTTCTATGTTTTTTGTGTTTTCACATTTTTGTGAATTACTTGGACTTTTCATCTTCTGGAAATTTTTTGTTTACGTTGGATGACTTTTTTAGGATGTTCTACATGTATTTATAGATTTATGTGATATTTAGGAATTTTGAACATATTCTGCATGTAATTTCTCTCCTATAGATGCACTAAGATAAAGTGTCAATCTTTTGTATCTTTTTTTGGGATTTCACACATCATGTTATGCCTTTTGGACTCATACCATATTATAAAGTGTCACGGGTGGGTTGTGAGTTACTTTGTTTTTTCATCACACCTTTTTCAAGTGAATGTTCCTTCCATGACAACATTGAATCCTATTGATTCTTTCCTCATGCGTGTGTTCCAATTTTGCACACCCTTTTATTTGTGGCTACTCTTTTGTGCATGTTTAGATGTCCTTGATTCTCCTTCATGCACTTCTTGGTGACACAAAGTTTTAGTGGACCTTTCTTGGCTCTCCCTTTCCATGTTATGGGGGGTTTCTATTGCTGGTGCTATTGCTTCCTCAATTTCATTTTTTAAATGATTTATGTATCTAGTTCTTGTTCCTATGTACTAGGCGGATGTATCAACTAGTTACCCATGTATTTTGGTGAGATGGAGAACTTACCATATAGACACTCTTGCATTCCTTTTTTGGGAGGTGACCTACTTTCACTTGATCAATATTCTTTGGACTATTGGTACATGTGTCATTTGTATCTTTGAGTTTGAAATGTTTACCTTGTTTGCCATTTGATTCAAGTAGTGTTGTTGGGGACACTCATGTAGATTCTTGTCTTCTTGATCTTGATCATCATTTGTTTCAAAGGAGGTTTTTCATTTTAGTACTATAGTAGGACCATCATTCAATAGTTGTCTACAACTTCTTTGTGCTTATGTGATGTTCTTTATGTTCCTATTCTTTTTGGGATATTATTTTGGAGGCTTTTCAATCCTTCATTTATCTTTCTCTCTTTTGGAGAGGATTTTTTCGCATGAGTTTTTTCTTCTTTTTTCTCTAGTTGTGAGAAATTAGATTGTTTGTACATGGGTACCTCATCAAGCCTTGTTTTTCGGGACCCATCATTTGTTTTGCTTTTTGTGCATTGATTTTTATGGTTTTTAGCTACTCCCTAGAAGTTCATATTAAGGGGGGTATTAGAGTAATCATGCATTAGATAATAATTAATTTATCTTTAATTGATTAATTATTCTAATTAATTTCATGCACTTAAGCTAAAATTAAGAGTGTTTTTTTTTTTTTTTTTCTGTTAACTAGAATGAGATTTTATTAGATCATTTTGTCTCATCAAATAGGATGTTGACACTTTCCATGATCTAATCTACTTATCATTTAGGGTTTCTCTTATAAAGTATACACTCTCATTGTATTCTCTTGTGGAAAGTGTACAACACCCTTTTTCTTAATATTCTCCCACTTGTATACATTATATAAGGGTCAATTTATGAAACATATCAATATAACGAAACATGAAACTACGTGAGTCTTCAACATGCTCTCATGCTCCATCAAGATACCTATAATAATACCCACATGACTAGAAATAGAAACCATGATAAATAATAATACACAGATTCATCCATACCTTCAAATGTATCAAAAACATTAGTATAAATCATGCCAACAACACATCCAACCCATAAATTACAATCTAAAGCTCCTTGTATAAAACTTGTCAATGAAGAATATACATATCCAAGAAATCTCACTACATGGGTAATGTTAAATATGAAAATATATTAGGGCATACCAAGTCTACCAATCAAAAACTCAAACTAAGGTGTGCCTAGTAATCGAAACTATGCAACAACAAAGAATAGTCATAATGATCCACACATGCAATAAAAAACCCATGCATACTCTTTCAAAATAAGTCACCATAGTTCTCTAAAGTCCACCACACCAAACATGTGAACATGAACCTCAAATAAGTGGTCATATAACAAAGAGAGAAATATTTTTAATCAAATCACATAACATGTCCTACCAACAAATTAAAGTGCTATTTTTTTCCAAGTTAGATCTCCATCACAACCCAAACTGAAATTCATTAACAACACCCAGTTGTTCAATCTTGTAGGTCACACAACATATATTATCTCATATAAGCATCATATATATGTAAACCTCTCTAACTAAGGAAGATCAAACTTAAATCATGTTGAAAAGGTGTTGCAAAGATTTCATATGGAGAATGCAAAAGCTTTCAATACACCTTTTCCTAGTTATTTCAAATTGACTAAGGAGATGTGTCCACAGACACATGAGGAGGAAGAAAGAATGTCCAAGGTACCATACTCTTCAGATGTGGGAAGTTTAATGTATGTTATGGTATGCACAAGGCCAAATATTGTACATTTCATAGGAGTTGTAAGTAGGTATATGAGTAATCCTAAATTGGAGCATTGAAGTGTGGAAAAATGGATTCTCGAGTATTTGAGAGGTAAATCCAATAAGAAATTATGTTTTGGTGGCTCTAATACTGATTTAAAAGGCTTTTTTGACTCAAATTTGGTAGGTGATATTGATACTAGGTAGAGTACTATAGGTTATGTGTTTACTATAGCTGGGACAACAATGATTTGGATCTCAAGGCTACAAAAGGTGGTTGCTTTATCAACCACAGAGTCAAAGTATGTAGTTGCAATAGAGGCAATCAAGGAGATGATATGGCTACAAATTTTTATAGAAGAATTGGGAAAACAACAAGCTGAAAGTTATTTTTTTATGAACAACTAGAGTGCCATACATCTTGCAAAGAATTATGTCTTGCATTCGAAGACAAAACATATGTACAACTAAGATATCACTTCATCCGGTTGGTGTTGGACGATGGAAAATTAAGGCTAGAAAAGATACATACAAATGAAAATCCAATGGATATGTTTACAAAGGTCATGAAAAGAAAGAAGTTGAGCTCCTTATTAGTTTTAGTTGGCCTTCAAGGTTAAAGCAATAAAAAAAAAAAGGGTTCATGGGTGTTACTTCCAATGGAAGTTACAGGGGTAGTGATGTTGTGATCAGTCTCTAAGTGGGAGATGATATGGTGTGGAGTTTGATCTATCTCTAAGTGGGAGATTTTTGTTATGTGGAACTTGATTAGACTTGATGTTTAAATTTTCCCCACTTTTTCCCCCTAAATCAATCAATGGGGGAATGCTTAATATTTTAATAGAGAATCTACTTCTCATTTGTATTTAAAAATGCATTTAAAATAGTTATGTAACTACCTAGAAACAAACAATTTTATTGTTGTGTTTAAATACCAACAACCATGAGTTGAATAGTTGTAGCAAGGGCACACACAAAAGTTGGATAGTTGTGTGGTGATTGGGTTTTGTTACTACGTGGTGTGTGAATAAGAACATAAAATTTGTAGGTCACAATTTTGTGATAGACAGAAAAATGCAGGTGAAGTATTGGGTGCATGTAGCACTATGCATGGAAATACAGAGCAATGGAAAATGATTCAATTAGTTGCTGAAAGTTGTAGCTATTGCTACAAGTTATTGTAATGTACGTTCTCTAGAAATTTAATCAATAAATGGACTGTTGTTTGTGGACGTAGCCTAGGAATTGGGTTAACCATGTTGAAAACTTGTTTTATCTCACTATTTTATGTATTCAAGTTCATTCATGTGTTTAATACTTACACTGTGTTCACTTAATCTACGTTTAATTGGTATTTCAAACCTTCTATTCCTACTTGTAATTCCTAACACGTAAGCATAAAATAGATGAGATTCCTAAAACAATTGTTCCCTCAAATTCTAAACTAAATCCTTATAAAATTAAATTAAAAAAAGGGTGAAAGAGTTATTATTTAATTGGGATAGCGTGTATAGAAAGAACATAAATATGCTTTGAAGAAGTTCTATATTGAAGAGAATGGTGGGGAAGGAAAAGAGGAAGAATAAGTGTTAGAGATCATCAATTAGACAAATGAGGAATAAAGAGATACCCAATTAAACTTATATCATGTATTGAAATTTTTGGGATTAGAACTCCACAAAGTCTCAAGGTAATGAGTTTCTTGAGAAAAAGAGTAACAACATTAATAGACTCAATTAACACTCACAATTTCATTAGTAAGAAGTTAGCTTCTCATTTAAAATGTTTTATTTCCTTAACTTTAAAATTTTAGGGCATGATTATGTGGCTATATTCAATTTTTTAATAAAATACATCATTAAACGATAATTTATACATAATCATTACCACTTTCTATGTTAATACCCCTTGGTTTATCTCGTGTACCAAGGATTATGCTCTACAAGAAAGAGCAAAGTGATCCATCTAAAACCACATAATGGTTCAATATGACTAGTAGTTTTTTAAATCAATAACAACTAAGTTCTTCATTTGTGTACCAAATACAACAAAGGCCATAGTTTCACAAAAAATGGTGAATGATTCATGTGCTTAATTTTGAGTACCCACAACTTTTATGAATTGGATCTACTTTAATCTTCCAATGTTCTATTATCCCCTTGTACACAAATTTGATAGGTCCAAGATATTTGTTGACTACATTAGAATCTCATAGAATGAATTTATGAATATCAATACAAGAATCAACTTCAAGAAGCTCCATGTGAAGACAATGAAAGGAAACTATGCATGCATTGCTTAGTCATATGACAATAGCACACACATTTTTTAGCCACATGTCACACTATTTCTTAGTAGTCTAACAATAGTATCCCTAACTCCTATAATATTTTTACATTGTGTGTAACTGGCATGTGAATCTACTTCAACATGCTTAGCTTGGAACCATACTCTTAAAACGTAGAAAAAAATCATCTCCACATCATACAATAACCCAACTTCCACCATATGGTCATCTATCACTTTCTCATCCATATGTAAAGAGCACTATATGTGCATGACATCTAACAACCTTTTATTGATAATCGTATCTAAAAACCACTCTATAAAAATAATCTTTATATTCTAGTTTGGGTAGAAGCTTTTTGACTAGCATCCTAGAATCAACTAGTTACAAGCTTGTGTTTGCAACCTTAAATAACTACCATTACTATGAGTTATATCTCGTCAATGCATCTAGCAAATTAGGTGAATCCATTATCTTATTGCTTGGTCATGATATAAAAATTTCTATCATGAACATTATTTATTCTTTGCACATTCACATATCAATGAATACAAGAAAAAATTATTCATACTTTAGTCATGTCTTTACTTTGATTTAGTCATGACATTATATAACAAATGCTTCCACAATTTAAGCTTTCTATTAGAAGTAAACCTATTTCCACTAGCTTCGATATAACTTTTCCTAGATGTAATTTTGTCCTATAATCTTAGACATACATTACATCAAGATGAGATCCATATCATATGTACAGATGATTTATAGGAATTACAATACTTACTCAAAAATCTTCATGACAAAAAATGTCATGACATTCAAGGAAGGTCAAAGATGGCAATGATTATTCAACTAGTCTTCAATTTGGCCCAACCTAATCACCTTAGACTAGTCAGACATGTCCACATACCATATTTAGGGTTGCAACATGTAACTCATTCCATCATTGCAATGGCATAATAATCCCTTGTTATAAGACACTCTCACACCTTGTCATGTAAGTAACCCCCTATCATGTATTTTCCCTATCATAGATTCTCTTATAGCTTCTTACATACTCTTACCATAACTATAATGACACTTATTAGAGAGTTCAACTAAGGGTATGAAAAGTATTCCCTCCAAGTGGGAATCCATATCTATAGAGGCCTAATATTACACACAATACACATTACATTAAATTATTAAATATGCCTAACCAAATTGACATTACATTTAATAATTTACAAAAGTCTCTTAAGACACAATGTGTTCGCAACACACATCCTAACCATAACAACACACTTAATATTAACATAAGAGGGATTACAAGATGATCCCACACCTTTTTGAATATACAAACACATTAAATATTGCTAGACCTAGGTGTGCAAGGTGAACTCTACACTAATCTTGATACTCTTGACCTACCATTCATCACCTCATATCAAATCTATAAATGTGGACTTGACCCAACCACTTCTACACTTGTGGATCTAAACCTTTAACTTTTCAAATTCAAATTCAAAATTTGATTCCAATGACTTTCTATACTAGCTACTATGAACCAACAAAGTGCAAGTTTGTGTTGATTTGTGTGCTTGCTTATTGTATTTAAGGAAACTCATTCACTCATCTGAAAGAACCTAGGAATTTATTGAGCACATCTAGATTTTGATTTGCAAAAAGGGAGAAAAGGAATCTAACAACATTATCAAATAGTTATATTAGCACATACTATCCTAGATCCATTGTACACTTGTTGTCTTTGATCGGATTCCAACAATCTACAATCTATTAGATCAAATGTGCAAGTTATAATTTAGGTCCACACACAAGATCAAATCCACACTCTGGAGAATAGGGCCACACTTGCATAGGTGAGTTTGAGAGTTTGCAAAATCTAAGATCTTCATCTGAACAATCATTAAATTTTTTAACACCTAAACAATCAATATTAAACATCTCACAGTGTATGCCTATCATTAAATTTCAAACTAAATATCATATTTAATTTGCTTCAATTATCGCATTCAGCTACACTGATTATTCATACAATTATATTGATTATTTAATTAACCTAAATACTTTTATATAAATTGATATTCCCTGAAATCATGCTAGAAATCACGAGGTCAAATTCATAGAAAAGATAAAAGATGTACGACCTCTAATCAATATCTTCAAGATTTTCCAAAAGGTGCCCCATACACGATGCACATGCACTCCAAGCTCCTAAGAATAGACTCCAAAATTTAGGCAACTTCTTGTGTACCTTATCTCTAATAATCTTAGATAATAGTATAAGCCTGATCCTATCAACCTCGGCAATAACACCCAAAACAATTCCAACCAGGGATTGATAATGACAGAACCAAAAGTGGTCGGACTTGATTGTCTTGCAAAATGTATTTTTAAAGTTGAAAACAAATACTTTTGGACAATCGAATCAGACATAAACAGACATGATCAACAATCACATGCACTCTGATAAACTACTTTTATGATTTGTCCTTGCCTTTCTCTGCCTCAGAACTTTTTCAGTCATTGTTGACTGCTTTACGTACATCTTTCATATTATATTTACTACTTGAGCAAACTGCATTCAAGGACACTCAAACCCAATCCAATTCATCAGACTTCAGAATTAGTGTACAAGAATGTTGGCCAAGAAGTTTCAGGTGGTCTTGTGGGCAACCATGGCAGCTCTGATCTTAATCTATGGTATATGATAACAACTATAGATTTAAGTTTCTGATACTTCAAAGTTATTTCCATGGCATTGCATTAGTTTGAAGGGTTCTTTAAAGAGATTTTCATGGTACTGAATTACTTTTTGGAAATTTGAACTATCTAAGAACATTTGGGAGAATCAGTTACATCTTCATTCCTTCTTTATAATCTATCTTCTATGATTAGTGATTGACAGGAACCCATATCTGTATGGAATTGTATAAAAAATCTGAAGCATGACATTCCATACTATCTTTGTTCTATATTTTGTGAGTTTTTTCTTCGACATTTTGGAACAAACTCCATGATCTATCGTCAGCAAGCAGTCATGAACTGTGCAAATTATATGTCTGCAATTATATATTGTCATTTTTGGGAAGTAACTTGTGTTAATATCAAATCAATCTTCATAGCTAGTTTTGTGAGAATAATAACTCGCCGTAATATATAACACATCTCTCCTGAACATGAATGATTCAATTAACACTTATTGCATGCAGGTAAGACTGAAATTATCTCTATGAAATTGTATTAGTCATAAGAACTAACCATTCCCACTGATGTTTAATTTTCTTTGACCAGGTGATTATAGGGTGCAGGAAAAATGTATGCCAAATGGGATGGTGGTAAGCCAAACTCAGGTGGGATTTAGCAGTCCCCCAAGGTTCAAGGTTGTGCTCCATAACAGTTGCCCAAAGTGCCCTGCCATTAATGTTCATGTGAAGTGTGGAAATTTTGCTCAGCGGCTAGCCAATCCTCAAGTGTTCAAAGTTGTGGGTTATGATGACTGTGTTGTGTACGGAGGTCTGCCTCTCTCCCCTCTGCAAACAGTCTCCTTCACCTATGCCCACGCCAAATTCCCTATGTCACTCAAATATTCTGACCTGCAATGTGAATAATAATGCTAGTATGTTGATTAAGCTGAGTGCTAGAAGTACTGTTTTCTTAATCCTCAATGCTTATAAGGTTTAGCTTTGTTAGGAAGATAAAAGTTAAGGAAGGCTTTGCCTTTTGCTAAAGTATATCAGAAAGTATTAAGAATCTTATTGTGTTGGTGAATGCCTTTGGTTCTGTGTTTTTCAGACAAAGGTTTGAGTAAACTTTTATGTATAACAGAGACTGTACAATGTGTTTCAGAGTAGTATTCAAAGAACTCATTGCACATCTTTCCAGGTTGTGCTGATAACTATATATATATACTAATATAAACTGAAAGCTTGTTGCTGTTGAATTGGGTAGTTGCAATTTGATTTGAATTGTAAAGTGGGTTTCATCTGTTAAACAAGGCTGTCAATAGTATACATGAAGTTTGTTTCAAAGCATTTTAAAACCATGGTTGGGTGACAACATGAATAGATGACAGTTTGAACAAAAATCTTTGCTAAAAGGAATCCCTTATTCTAGGGCTTAACGATCCTTTAAAAGTGAGAAAACAGTAGCTTCAAAAAAACTAACCATCAATGTCATAATTAAATGTGATAAGATCTTGCCTTGGAGAAATTTATTTTGTTGGTAAATGCATTTTCTAAAAGGAGATTTTTGTTAGATACAACTCAAAATTAAATATATAATAAAAAAAAAAAATTAATTGTGTTCTTATATCTTACATGCATGAAACCATTCAAACATCTTAACAAATCTAATATATCTAGTAAAAATTTTTAGCAATTACAAAAAATTAATGATTAAAATTTTAAGTATATTAAAATGAGCTTTTTGTTAGATACAACCTAAAATTAAATATATAGTCATTATAGACAAAATTTATTGTAATTCTCTACACCATATACATGAAAATCACTTAAAGACTTCAAAAGATCTAAAATATCTAGTTAAATGTGTTGACAATTACAAGACATTAATGATTAAAATTTTAGACACATCAAATATTTATTCTTTTCTTTACTTGTATCACAAATGTGATGGACTAGGATAAGATTATGTTCCTCTATATAGGCATTTCAAATGAATGTTTGATCCAATTCCTAGGTGGAACAAGAGGATAAATCTACAAATTAACTTGTAACCTTCAAGTTTTGTAAATAAGCAAATGAAATCCTAGATTAGAATGCACATGCATATTCAATGAGAATGGAAGACTCTACATTGTAAGTGTATTGCACAAGTGAAGATATATGTGTAATGATATGTATGCAACACAATTCTTTATTTTTTTCTTATTTTCTTGTACTTTATAGAGAACAAGTATTTATGCAAGTGACCATCAACTAGGCCCTCAATAATGTGTTCATAGGTGTTGTGCATGTATGATACTAGTTTTAGCATAATATAGTTGTACATGTGGATATGATGATGCCAAGTTTTGAAATTGTATGGTGCTATTTTTAGCATAATATAGAATGACCTTGAGTGTCAAACTCATATGGTGCCAATGGTTTGGCATGATCATGTGTTGTAGGTGCAATAATGTGTTGAATGCATATGGTGTTGAACTAATAAAATATTGGTGATCACATGTACACCCTATGTAGGGTCATGTCATGTGAGTGAGCAATGTTGTGTAAAGGTGTGTGAGAGCTATGCAAGGGATAATGAAGCACAACTATGTGGTACTATGAAAATGTGTGTAATCTAGCTATGTGCAAAACAATGTCGTATAGAGTTTCATGGGTATTGTGTGACACACATTGAGTGGAGGTGATTGTGCAAGTGATGCTAGTAAAAGGAACAAAGGTTTCTAAAATGTATGAGACTAAGTTTATGTGCAAGGTTGTGCTCAAATCATTAACCCTTGATTTAGGAGAACAATCTCCAATACATCAATTATATGTCAAGGAAATTATGCACAAAAGTGCTCCATGATATACCACTTGGTATGATTTACATATTACCTAACCTTAACTATGTAAAATAGTAGATAAGAGCCTAAGTAAGTGTGACTATAATCATAACATGACCTAAATCTACTAGATCCATACAAAATTAGGCAAGATTTAGTTAGTTAAGCTATAATCCCAACGAAATTCTTGAAAGCTTCAAACTAAGCAACCATTAAACAAAACATGAAATAAACAATAAATGCATAAAGGAAACGTAATTTAAAACTTCAAACATCATCCTGTTGGGGGATTGGTGTTGCATATGATGTGAAATGATAGCCCTTTCCCAATCCCTAGATGGAAACAAGCTTTCTAATGGATAATATTGATAAAAGTTGATGAAGATGGATAAAAATCTAAGCTAAACATGATGCTAAAATGGATGCAAAAGCTAATTAAGGTGATGCTAAAATGCTAAAGATGCTCATAAAGATTGCTCTAAATTTCACTATAATAACTTTAATCTAATGGAAGTGGGTCCATTTCTCTCCAAAATGGGAAGTATTTATAGGAGAAAATGGTGAATCAAGGGTCAAGATCAAATTACACAATCAATGGTTGAGAGGCAAGGAGAGATGAAGGCATAGATCAAGGATTCTCATCAAGGGATGAGAATCCAAGTTGGCATGGATCAAAGAGTTAATCAATGGCTCACAATGATCCAAAGAAACACACTTCCTAAAAATTAGGAAGTGGTTAAAGATATTTCCATTTTGAATGAGTGTAAAGGAGGAATATTCCATTGGAATATTCCCTTGCGAGTGGGAGGGTGAGGAAGATTAGGAATTAGATAATTAAAATAAAGTTTTAATTGTGTAAGTTAGAGGAAATTAGGATTATCATTAAATAATTTATTTATTTAATGAAAAGGGGTTAAGTGACATTTAATTCAATGATTTAGATTATTTAATTAAATGAGAGGACATTTGGGATTTAATTTAAATAATTTGCATTATATCCAATTAAACAAGATGAAAAAGTTAGTGTGAAAGGGTGTGAATTAACCTAATGAAATTAATTATTAGATTAATAGATGAGAACTATGCATTTAATTAAATAACTAGTCCATTATTCAATTAAACAGTTGAAAAAAGGGTGAATTTACGATGAAATGGTATTAGTCATCAGATTTAAGTGTGTAATATCAGTCAAGACAATTTTAAGTGTCTACATTTTTCCCCTCTCTAAATTGAAGTACCTATTACATTGGTTCAAAGACTGACGCTTTTTAGATTAATGCTATTACTCAGATCAAAAATTTAAAAATTTCTAATTTTTTCAGATGTCCCAATGTTTCCCTAGTGGAAGGAATTAAGCTAGTACCCTACCCCCTCGAGAGATCAAGTGAAAATTTAAATTTTTAGGTCAAGATCACGACAAATATTTAGGATTGATTCAAGTGCAAAAATACATTCCAGGATGTGAAAACAAGCTCAAAAACGTGAAAAATGTCTTAAAATATGCCTTGTAGCTTAGAGATTGATGAAACAGGATTAGAGTGTAATTTTCCCACTCAAATTAGGGTAAAAACCCTAATTTTTAAGCATAAATATAGGTTGAAGGGTCATTTTCAATTCATTTGCACAATTGACCTTAGTGAAACTATGATTTTTCTCTAACACCTCGGTGAAATGGCGGCTTATGAGCTCCCACAACACCTTGCGAACAAGGTACAAGAGTACCAACTCACAACAGATGCATGACCATCAATATGCAAATCAAAACTTTTCTTGCTTTTCAATTTTTTGGTCATTAATGCTAGGTCAAAGTTGTCATTCAAAAGCATGGCTTATGAACCGGTCGACATCACTTTTGTCAAAATAGTGAAATTATTGCAAATAGTGTCACTTTTTCCTAGTTAGGTTTAGCTGCGATATGTTTGAAAAGTTGACATGCTTTTGCAAATGACATTGCAAAAAAAATTAGGGTTTATTTTGGTCCAGTGTCACTTTTGAAGAGCCAGCGGGCTTTTACAAGAAGCGTCACTTTTTCTATTTAGGTTCAACATTGCTTTTGAAAAGTCGATGTGCTTTTGCAAATGGCGACACTTTTGACATTTTGATACAACACTACTCTGTTACACATTTGGGCATGGGAGCACATTGTTGTGCTTAGACCTATTTGTTGCATTGGAAGATGTTGATGAAGATGAGCCCATAGTTTACCGCTATAGAGCTATGATCACACTGAATCAGATAGGGCCTGCAGGCATCCTGTACTGGAGACAAGTGATCAATGACATGCCATTTTTTTGGTGGAGACCTTGGTTATAGGTACCTACATGGTTCGATGATGTTCAACATTTTTTTCACTAGGAAAGCCAGGTATATGTAGGGCCGCAAGCACACTATGATTGAGCAGTACCTTCCAGATCATGTTGCTCGCCAGTTCAGGAAGGTCCAGGATGTGGTTCCTCAGGATTACACGGTTGTGTTACGAACCATTAGAGAGGCTCAGTGGGGACCACAGATTCCTCCCCAAGTGGCATTGAATGAATTTGGACAACTAGTGGAACAACCATGGGTGTACGTAGGTGGACCCTAGACACAAGTACCACTCTTGCATACGATACATGGTGGTGACAGTTTGTGCCCATTTGCTTGACAGATCCTACAATGGTACAGGTACTTGGTAGGGGTAGAAAATAAGGATAGGGCAGAGGACATGGGAGGGCGCATTAGCAGCTTCCTCAGGACGAACAGGATGGTAGAGATGGGCACAATGGGAAGGTTCCAGGAGATGGGCACACTAGTAGAATTTTACAAATACATGAGTAGGTGACTAAAAAATTTAGTCACAACAACTAAAAATGACTAAATTCTACTAATTTTTTGCAACAGAGCTATAAATGAGTAAATAAATGACTAATTTGGTCATGGACTAAAAAATTATTTAGTCATACAAATAAAAATGACTAAATAGTTAGTCACGTAAATACAAATAAGACAAAATTAAAAAAAATTGGGAAACATAGGGCGAGAGTGTATTGTGCGTGCACGATTCATTATTCATTTAGCCCGGTACTTGACAACTACATTGAGGTGTTTTGAGTTATAGAAGCTACTTCATCTAATTTGGAGATAAAGATTGTTTGGCCTGATTCATTATTCGTTTAGCCTAGCACTTGACAACTACACTGGCATGGGTATTGCATGGGCGATAAATATTGTTTGGAGAGGACCTGGAGACTTCTGAAAAGGCGGTCAAGGGAAAGAAATTTGGAGTTTGCTGCAACAAATTTGAATTTGGCAAGGCCCTTTGCAACGAAGTCGGATTTGGGGACGCCCTCTACAACGAATTTAGAGGTAATTCCAAACCCTCATCACATTAAACACAAAATATAGCTTTCTGATTGGAAACTTAAAATAGTTACAACCTATTTCTCTTAATAATATTCTTTTACAATCTTTCCACTGTTCTGCTTCATAATGTGTTTGAGCTAAATATAATAAAATTTAGGTGTCAGTACCAAAATAGAATTTCCTCAAACAATTTTGATACATTTTCACTACAAGCGCAAACTATCCTTGTGCAAAGTAAACATGTGCTACATTTACCCACACATCATGCATCTAAGCAAAGATGTTTCTTGTTGTAGCTTCTTGTACCTATGTAAAAATTTCCTTTGCAATATATCAAATTGACCCCTTTCAACTAGCACAATGGCTGCCCCATTTGTAGAATAAACATTTCCTAGTCTCTGTGCCAACACTTTACAATATAGTTCTCTAGCCTTCTCAAGATGTTGTGTCTCCACCTTTGGATCCCTCCTCTCATTACGAAAAGCTGAAAAATAATGCCAATTTCCAAGTGAAATGTCAACATAAGAATTATTCGCATCTAATTCACTTTCTATAGCTTTAATTGTTTCTTTTGCTTTATTTCAATCATCTACTTTCAGTTCCATTCTTCCAAGCATAGATAAAGAATTTATGAGTTTTTATCCACCTTAAGTGCATCCCCAATCAATTCTAGGATTAGTTGGATCTCGTTCTGAGCCTAAGCCATGGCTACAAGATGTAGATATGCATCCACATAATCATGAAACTTGTACAATATTAGCCTACATATAAAATATTTTCTTTTTCAGTATCATGTAGTTGTTCAAACAATCTAGCAAGATTCAATAGTGTTGTGACTATCCCGTGGTAACTCAATTCAAACACTGCCTTCTTCTAGTCAATGGAAGAATTCCATATCCTTAAAGAGCATAGGAAAAACTGCAAAATTGGCACTAGGGCTTTTATTTATGAATTCAAACCAAATGCCATTTCCTAATGCCTCTATAAAAAAAATTTGATCAAACTCTAGTTCATCATGCTCAAAATGAAGAACCCCAATGTTGTTTAAAAATTGAATGGGTACTTCTTCTTTGCTCTTCTTCAAAAGAGACTTTGTTATCTTAAGAGAATCTAAGGCTGCACTAGGGTCTAATGATATTAATAACTCACCCATCTTGATAAATGCATGGGAATCACATGGATCTATGTGAGTTTCCTTTCTTAAAATTTCCAAAGCCTTCTCTTCCTACCCTTTCTAAGCATATATATGGCCTACAACTTTTAAGCTCTCATAGTTCTCAAGGTGGACCTCTAGAACCTTTTCAAAATTTGAGAGAGAACTCTTAAGATCTCTCAACTTCAATTGAACCATTCCACAAAATCTTGTGGCCTATGGCTTTCCTTGATTGATGTCATGTAGTAGCTATAAGGAAGCTAAGGTAGTGGAACAAATTCCTACACTAATCTTGAGAGGAGAAAAATGAAAAAATTTACAGATCTTTAACAGTTACAAAAAAATAAACACAAATATCATGCATACCACAACACAATGATTTACGTGGGGAAAACCTTTCAAGAGAAAAACCCCACACTCCAAAAGCCGCCCAATATATTATTCAAAAATCAAAATATTACAATATACTTGCAAAGCAAGCTTCTCACAGGAGTATCACCACCAAAGATCAAGAGACAACATGACTGCTATCAAACTCTCAGAATACACCGTCATCTACATAAATCTCGACTGCTTATAAGAAGCTTTTTGGAACCTTCTAGAATTAGGGTTTTACAAGGTCATTTTTCATTTGATGTGTTAACGAAAAAACCTTGATGTGTCAGTGGGAAAACCTTGATGGGAAATCCCATATCTTGTTATGAGTGTATAGTATTTGCATGATCAGTTGTCACATACCAACATACATCCTATCAACAATAAACCGTATATAATTGCAAGGTTCATACACATTTTCCCAACAGTAGTGACCAGTTGTGTCATAATCACCTTTACTATGATAATATCGTGCAAGATTATAATATGAATGAGAATTCATGAGAGGGCGGTTATTTGAAACAAGAGTTGTCTCAGTCAACTATTCCACAAGAAAATGCTTCCCTGTGAAGAAAAAATGGTTTGTGAAATGATTCAATGGCATTACATAGTGCGAGTATAATTCAAAGGCTCTATGCATCTTTTCCATTCCTTCATGAACACTACCTTTTTCACTAACTATGAGAATCCTACAATTAAAAAATGCACAAAATAGACCACGGAGATTTTTCCCCATTTCAAACAGTAAAATTACCAAAAAAATGCATTTAAAACCTGCAAAAAAATACAAATAAAATCATGCTGATTTTCATGCCAAAAATAAACCATGAGACCATATCTTGTTGCTTACTATTATGCTTTGATATATTTTTTCCAAGCATCCATAGCTTTTTTGAAATCACCTATTTTAGGCTTTTAGCCATAGCAACAAGGCAGTGAACTATGTGATAAAATGCTTTGGTAGACATGTATGAAAAATGTGGTAGCATAGACAAGGAAATGAACTTTGGAAAAAATGTCTCAAAGAAATGTGGTCTCATGGTGATTGAATATCATGACGAATGCCATGACAAATTTTTTTTTATGGATTGTCATGCCATTCCATCACCATGAGACCACATTTATTTGAGGCATTTTTTCAACCAGTTCACTGCCTTGTCTATGCTATTACTTACTATTATGCTTTGATAGATGTTTTCCAAGCATCCATGTCTTGTTTGAAAGCACTTGTTTTAGGCTTTTAGCCATAGCAGCAAGGCAATGAACTATTTGATAAAATGCTTTGGTAGACATGTATGAAAAATGTGGTAGCATAGACAAGGCAGTGAACTATTTGAAAAAAAGCCTCAAAGAAATGTGGTCCCATGGAAAGTCATGACAAGCAAATGCAATTGGTAGCTGCCCCTAGTTATTAGTTATGCATTATGAAGCAATTGCATAACTACTTAGGTTGACTTTGTAAAAACTATATTGTAATTGAAATTTTATCATGTATCAACATCTATCTATTAGTTATGCAATGTGAAGTAATTATGCTTTGAGTTTGAAAGATGTACAATGCAATGTAATCAGCGATTTGAATATAAACTACACAAATCTATTGTTTACAATTTATTAGTTAAACACTCTATTTTATTTGCTCTCTATAACTCTATTGCTATGGAAATGCCTTAATTCAATTAAAAAAATTGTCTCTTAGTCTACAATTTTTTATGTTTTTTCATCTATCAGCATCTAGTTATTAGTTATGCAATGTGAAGTAATGCTTTGAGTTTGAAAGATGTGCAATGCAATGTAATCAACAATTTGAATATAAAATACAAAAATCTATTTTTTACAATTCATTAGTTAAACTCTATTTTATTTTCTCTATAACTCTATTGCTATTAAAATGCCTTTCAAATAAAAAAATAGTTTTTGTCTTGTAGTCTACAAATTTATTTATTTTTTGTAGAATATTACAGATGGATCAACATCAAAGGTTGACTATAGATCAATACCATGCATTTGATGAGAGAGTAGCTAATGAGAGGGACATGGACAAATATCCATGTCCATGTAATGACTGTCTTGGTGGAAAGGTGAGAAAAAGAAATATGATTTATTGACATATGATAAGATATGGGCATAGTGGTATAAGCCTTTGGAATTACAATTATTATGAAGATATGATAGAATTGCAGAGTGTGAGAGATGAAGAGGCAACAAACATAGATGAAGTGGCACCAAACATAGATCAAGAGGCAGCAATGTTAGATGAAGGGTTTGAAGTTGATAGAATGTTGAATGGGGTCTAAATGATGATTGGGCCAAGTTGATGGAGGATGCTTTAAAGCCTATGTATGCTAATTACATGTTAAGTCACTTGACAATAGTCCATCAAATTTTTAACTTGCAAGTGGTGTTTGGTTGGAAAAATGAGAGTGTAGATCAGTTATTGGCATGTTATTAAGTTTGTTGTTACCACCTAACTCCACATTGCCAACAAAATGAAGTCAATATAAAAAGAAAATCACTAAGCTAGGCTTAGGGTATGAAAACATCCACACATGTGTGAATGGTTGTTTATTATTTCACAAGAATCTTGCAAGTGAGAGTGAATGTCTCAAATGTCATGAAGCAAGGTATAGAATGGTGCAGCAAGGTTCAACACTTGATCATTCATTGAGCCATGGTTGGTTGCACATTTTATTATGAGACGAATGGGATGGGTGCAATAGATAGTACTGATAGATATAGATGCAGGACTTATTCAAACGTAGCACTTGTTTTCTAGGTTTTCACCATGGTACCAGTCCTAGAAGCACAAGGTGGTTTTCACTTAAGGATTTTTTATTTCTCTTTACTATTTTTCTTAATTTTTTATTTATTTTTTACTTTTTAGCTTTTTCACTGATGATATTCAGATTCACTCAAGTATAAAATATTTTGAGATGGTTGTTATTCAAAGGTTTGGCTAAAGGTTATCCTTCAGGAGTAGCCAACTAATTTTTCCCCCAACCATAGCTTGCTATTATGATGAAAGGACCTAACCAGTTTGGTTCAAACTTCCCCTTCCCATCCTGATTTAGCAGGTTCTTCTGATTTTCTTTCAGTACTAGGTCACTAACTTGAAATTTTCTATTTTTAATCTTCTTATTGTAGCTTCACTTGAGCTGATTCTGATATACTTGGAGATGGTTTAATGTGCTCAAATGTCTCTCATCTAGAAGCTTTAGCTCATTCAGTCTGGACAGTTGATATTCCTCATTATTGACCATGCCTTTCAAGGATACTCATAGTGAGGGGATCTCAACTTCGATAGGTAGGATCGCTTTAGAGCCATAGACCAAGAGAAAAGGTATTATGGCACCTGTGGGTGTGTGGATGCTAGTTCAGTAAGCCCATAAGGCTAGATTTAGTTGCAAATGCTAATCATAGCCAACTTCATTAATAGTCTTTTTCAATATTTTTAGAATGGGTTTATATTGGATGCTTCTGCCTAACTGTTTCCTTGGGGATAGTATGGGGTCGATAAAATATGTTGGATAGAAAACATTAAACAAAGCTCACTGACATCTTGGTCTTGAATGGGGTTTTGTTGTCTATGATGATAGTTTGAGGAATTCCATATTGAAAAATCAAATAATTCAAGATAAACTTGGATATTTGCTTCCATGTGATGTAAGTTAATGGAATGGCTTCTATCCACTTTGTAAAGTATTCAATTGCAGTTATGATAAATTTATGCCCATTAGATGAAGTGGGAGATATCTTACCTATCAAGTCAAGTCCCCACTGCAAGAAAGGCCATGGTGTAGTTATAGGTTGTAGCTCCTGTGTCGGTGCATGAACAAGATCACTATGTTGTTGACAATATTAAAGACACTTTCTTGAGTTATGAATGGATTCTTGATCTATTAATGGCCAATAAAACCATTTTCTCAACAATTTTTGTACTAGATTAGGTCCACTAGAGTGAGACCCACAAACACCTTCATGCACCTCTTGTAAGTTAGTTTGCACTTCATCCATGTTAAGACATCAGAGTAATGTGCCATCTAGACTTCATCTTTATAGGGTATCTCCTAAGATGGTGAATCGGGAAGTTCTATGAAGAAAGGTTTTCTTTTGGTTTGTCATTAATTCAGGAGGTATGATACCATGTTGGATGTAAGCAAACGTGTATGGGTACCAAGGCGAGTTAGGAGAAACAACATCACAAACAAGTTATGATTCTGGGATATCAAAAGCCAACATAAGTAGTTTCTCCACTAGGAATTCATATTTGGGAATGTTTTGTGGAATGTTGAAGAGTGAACCTATTGTTTCCATTGCATCAACTACTCTTTTGTTGATTATGGGAACCTACTCAAAAGTGATGATCATAAAGTACTATTTGAAATTATCCACCATTATTTTGTATGGTATTAGCTTGTCAGCCTTCATTTGGTATCCATCATTTACTTTCCTTATTACTAGTTGGGAGTCTATGTAGACCTACAGTTCCTATTTCCTCCATTCTACAACTATCTTCAGTCCAGTGATGAGCACTTCATATTTAGAAATGTTGTCGGTACATGGAAAGGAAATCCTATAAGCCTTGGGTATACTATCTCCATGAGGTGTGAGAAATAATATACTAGCTCCTGAGCCATGTTGAGTGTGGGACCCATCAAAGTACAAGGTCCAACAGCTTGTTTGATCAGTTAGAAGTATGCTTTCATCTAGAAATTTTGTTACTAGAGGTTGATGATCTTCCATCAGTGTATCTACTAATTGATCTGCTATTATTTGTCCATTTATGGTTTTTATGTCAATGTATTTTATATCAAATTCACTAAGTATCATTACCCACTTAGCGATCCTCCTTGTTAGAGTTGCTTTTTCCAATAAATACTTTAAGGGATCAACTTTTGATATCAGCTTTACTTGCATGTTTAATATGTAGTGTCTCAATTTCTATGCTGCAAAGATGACAGATAGAAATGCTCTTTCTATGAGTGAATAGTTTAATTCATAGCCCACCAATTTTTGGCTAATATAATATACTGCTCTTTCCTTGTTATTTTTATCTAGTTCTGCTAATAAAGCTCCTAGCATGGTCGATGTTGTAGATATATACAGGATCATTGCCTTATCCTGAATTGGAGGTGTAGACATCCAAATTTGACCACTCTCACATGGTCAAATTATTTCCCTTTATTCTTCTATTTCATATTTCATTCATATTAATTAAATGATTTATTTAATATATTTCCCCTTTGCCTAAAGTTTCTAAAGTATTTAATTTAATAATTTAATACTTTATCTTTCATCCTTTCCTCTCTAAATTAAATAAATAACATCAGTTTATTTAATTTAATCATTTAGCCTTTTGAATTTAAATCAATTTTAAATTCCCTCTTTTTTCTCTCCTTGTCACATCCTCCATAACCTTCTTCTAATCTGGATTAGTCTAATTAATCCATGATTAGGATGTGCACACCTTTAATCAAGATTAATGTCACATCCTCCATATTTGGCCACTTGTCTCTAATCTTTCATTAATTTTCTTAATCACATGTAATTTTTGGTATGTCTTCCAAGTCAACCATTCATAAATGTTTTCCTTTTTGAGCCTTGAACTCTTCCTCATGTGAATTTAAAATTCATATTTATTCATTCAATACATTTCTCTTCCCCATGCAAGTTGTTGAGAAATTCTAAATTCTCTCACTTGTCACATCAGTCACATGGGACAAGGACTTCTTTTATAAGGACCTTGTCTTATCCACAAGGTACTTCTCATCATGTGAATTTAAAATTCACATTTATTCTCCCAACCACTTCTCCCTTCCAATCATGTGAATTTAAAATTCACATTTATTCTTCCAACAACTTCTCTCATTCCCATGATGATAAGAGAGGACTTTCTAAAATTTCTCACTTGTCACCATCACCCTCATATGGGGACAAGAACTTCCTTTTTAAGGAGATCTTCCCCTAATCCCAAGGCACTTGCAAGTACCTCCACCTCACATGTCTTCTTTCCAATTCATTTGTCCTTGTGCCATCTCATCCTCCACATGGTGAGATGTGAGGGTTTGTGAGTCTTCAACTCACCACAACCCTTCATCTTGCCCATGTTGGCAAAATCTTGACTATTCATTTCTCTAAAGATTCTTCCCTTAAAATGGAATATTTTTTCTCATTTCAACTCATAACTTGCATTCATCACATTCAAGCTCAAGCATTCAAGCTCTCATACTCTCAAGCATTTTGCAAGCATTCTCCTCCACCATTATTGCATTCTTGAAGCTCCATTTTGCATCCATTGCATTCATCCACTCAAATACCCAACTTCACCATTGCATCCTCCATAGAATCTACATCATTTTGCATGTCATTTTAGATTTTTTTCCATCAAGGAGCACACATTCATCAACAATCAAAGGGCCAACCAAGAAGATCACTTGAGCAAGGTATAAATTTGGTTTTATCGTTATTTTGTTTAAGTTCAACGTAGCCCTATCTTGAGGTGTTGAAGTGTTGTTTTCTTCCTTTTTCTTTTTGTTTTGCATATTTTAGGTTAGGTAAATAAAACTGCTCACATTTTTGGCACGCCCGGTGGGACCCACAAATGGGTCTTTTTGCTTTTATGTTTGTTGTTGTTTGATATCTTGTAGGTTCTGGTTACATAGAGGCAACTCTGCAACAGATAGGGGCAACCTTTCCCTAAACAGGGGTGACCCTACCCAAGGATAGGTGACCCTTCCCCAAGACAAGCAACCCCAACCTAAATAGAGGCGATTCTACCCTTGCAGAATTGCCCATCTAAGAAATAGAAGCAAAATTTACTCCCTATTTTCTCAACAAAGGCAACCCTGCCCTGAACAAGGGCGGCCCTGCCTTGAATAGGGAGATCCTACCCTAACATGGGAAATCCTGCCCTAACAGGGGTAATCCTGACCTAAACAGAGGTGTCTGTGAGGTAAAACAGTGACATGAAATTCATTTCCAAAGTCTGTTTTCTATTGTTTTGATTAATACTGACCCCTAACTTGTCCTATTGGTGATTGTGCTAGTTTTTACTAACATTTGTGTAGTTGTATCCACGCTTGTCAAAGATCGAAGGTTGAAAAACTTCTAACATATTTGTTGTAGGACGAACGAGCCTAGTTTAGTAGTTAGTTTATTTACTTTTCATTTTCATACTAGTTAGGCACATAGTTTTAAGTAGGAGGGAGTCAATATATTGTGTGTTTTACTTGTCAAGTAAGCTATTGATGTATCCAATCCACTTGCGCCATTTAGTGATCCTGTGTGAAAATAAATTGTAGCTTACATAGTCCTTTGTGTTTCCCAAGGGGCATTACATCATTCAAACTTCCCCCTTGCACTTCATGTGAGCCTGGGGAGTAGCCCAAAACATTTAGTGTTCTCTTTTTAGTGGGACCTACTTGGGGTTTCATCACCCCAAGGGAAGATTTCAACCACGTGTACCAATAGAGTATATAAAGGGGGGAGAGCCAAAGTTGTACCCCAATCTAGTCATGTCGTGTCTACAGACCGTCGAAGCTAGGGTGATACCTAGATAAGACATGAAGAGTTGGTCTGAGCTCATGGTGCCTCTCTAGGGTTCCTGATTCACGCTTGTAGATGGGTTGGTGTTCATGGTTGTGTCTCACATACCATGTGTATATCAAGGACTCCCTAGTTTTCCTTGTTTAGCTTAGTTAGAGGACTGTGTTCGCCATACCCTTTTCACTAATCTTAGGATTGTGCTTCTTGAACTGTCTTTTCTGTGTAAAACCAGTGCATTTCTATTTAGTCAAGTCAGCATTATGTTTTGCTTGTTGTTTGTTATGTTTTTGGTCCTTTACCATAGTCGTTTTAGTCTGTTAAGTCTAGTTCAACTGATAGGGGCGACCTTGCCCTTAATAGGGGTGATTCTTGTAAGGAAAGCTAGATGTGGAAGCAACTCTCCTAACGTCAAAACCTCAGGGAAGAATGTAGAGATACCTTTTAAATTTTACAATTACAATCCAATTAAGATGCACTAGAAAGAGATTACTGAAACAGAGTATTTGACAAACACATATGAACACCAGATATATGTGGGAAAACCCTTACGGGAGAAAAACCCACCACACCAAGAGAAATCACTTTGTATTACAGTAATGGAGATTACATACAAATATCAGACTTATCTTTCTGATGTCATATTTTCACAATGATCAAATCTTGTACAAGAACCTTCAAGTTATAGTCTTTATAGAATAGAATTCATACACTCCATCATACAACCACGCAAGAATCATTTGATCCATCCAACCAACCACACCTACAATCATAGAGTATAACCATGTCGCCCCTGTCTGTCGAGCTTCCTCTCAAAACTGCCACAATGAACTGTCTTCCAATAGTTCTCATTCGGCTTCTCTGATTGGTCGACTACAAGCCACATAGGATAGTCTTCACATGGTCAAAAGGCTTCAACTATGTTGGCATGTTGGTGAGACACAAGAAGTGTCTCCCCAATGCCACAAGACCTGATTACACGTTATCGCCAAGAGTCGTCTCCATCGGCAAGAGGTTATATCAAGTTCACCTGTTGCATCGACTTCATTTTTCCTTTCGGAAAAACTATCGCTCTTCAGTGAGACCACATATCGATATCCTAAGTCACACCGAAGAGTCATTCTATCGACAGGACATACCACTCTTTCCAGGACCTCACGCCGAGCCTTCAAGTTAATCTAAGTGCATCCACCAATCGGTGAGACTCATCACTTTCGCCAAGAGTTCATACCGAGGTCCTAAGTCATACCGAAACATTAGCATTTCCATTGGCACCCATCTATCACTAAGACATTCAACTATTGCCAAGAGGTTTCATCGAGATCCTTATGTTATATCGAGCACCGAACGGTCGGTAAGACTTACCACTCTCGCTGAGAGTTCTTAGTGAAATCTCCAAGTTACCTTGAGATCACCATTTGCCAAGAGTTATACTAAAGACCCCTCATCATCGACGAGACTCTCCATCGGTCACTAAGACTTCATACCAAAGTCTTTGAGTCACTGCGAAGACCTCAAGTGTATCCCCATCGGCGAGACCTTCCATTTTCGTTGGGACTTCTTCCCGAGTGTTCAAGTCACCCCGAAGCCCTCGGTCGCTATGAGTCTCCCCGACGCCCGATATGAATGGCCTGTCGGCCAGAGATCTCCACATGATAAGAGGTCACACCGAACACAACATGTCACATCGAAGACTCCAATGTGTAACCATTCGGCAAGACTTCTGGAAGGTCACAGTGACCTGTACAAAACATAAGGCTACAAATCTGCTCTTCGGCTAGACATAGAATATGTCACACCAACTTGGCTCCAATAGAGGTTTTAGCCTATGGGATTGAGACACATATTTCCAATAATCTCCCACTTGACGAAGATCACACAGGCACCTCTAGAGCACAACAAAACTTACTGAAAATCATGGGCACTAAGGCTCCATTGAACTCCCAAGTAATAATTCACTCAAATTGTTTGTGCCTCACTAGCTTCACAATGCATCTCAAGTAATATTCTCCGTATATCAACTTTTTCCAAACCGACATTTCCATCCTCCATCAGATTCTCATACAAAGTGGTACTCATACATCTATATGTTTCCATCCCCGAATGGAAAGTAGATTCTTTGCCGCATAAATTGCACTGACTACAAAAATAGTTATTTTCCTGGGATCAAACCAATGTTAACACAAATGCTTTAAACTAAATCGCTTTACAAAGCATGTGTAGCTGCCAGCTTAGCCTCAGAGTGGAAAAAGTGACTACATCCTATCGCTTACTCATCCAACTCATCGCACTACCATTCAACATGAAAGTATATCCACCGGTGGACCTCCCATCATTAATGTCCCTCGCCCAATCAATCCACATAAATTAATATCGAGTCCTCATGGATTCAAATCCAGTTCCTATGAAACACACAAAGAAAAATCTAAAGTACCCTTCAAATATCCTCAAAACTCTTACAAAGATCCCAATGTGTTCCTTCCGTGACAGCCATAAATTGACTGCAACTCCTCAACGCTAGCAATGTATGCCCCAGATGCATCTATTGCATATAAGATCGCCAACCACACTAGCATGGGGTGGTATACCTAATATGTCCTCCATCTCAATAGGAGATTTTGACAATCTTCAATGATAGCTTGTTCCCTGCAAGATCGAAATAACTAGCTGCTTGCAATCATTCATGCAAAATCTCTCTAGAATAGTTTTGATATACTTACTCTGACTGAGCCAAAGTTTTCTACTATTCATGTCCCTGGTTATCGCCATCCCCAGAATATACCTTGCTGCACCAAGAACTTTCATTTCGAACTTAGTGTATTAACCTAGACTTGGTGATCAGAATCATTAGCTTACTACTGCTCAGAACAACATATCATCAACATAGAGACAAGAACTTGATCACTTTCAGCCTTTGTATTGTGGACACAATGTTTAGATTTTGATCTTTTAAAAATCCTAAAGACAATACGCTAAAATTCAAATTTCTGGTACCACATTCTAGGTGACTACTTTAACCCATACAGGAGCCCTCTCAACTCAAACGCCTTTTCTCGACCTTTTTTCTAACAAAGGCTCTGCTGGGACATATATATTTCTTCTTCAAGATCACCATGAAGAAATGTTGTCTTCACATCCATTTGTTCAACCTCTAAGTCATATTCTACTGTAAGTGACAAAAGAAATCTGATAGATGTTAGCTTTGCTACAGGAGAGAAAATCTCCCATAATCACCTCTTACCCTCGGGAATAACAACCCTCCCAACCAACTTGCCTGCCTCTTTCCACACCGCCATCCGTACTAATCTTCTTTTTTAAATACCCATTTTGCAGCCATTAGGCTTTTTCTCGGGCTTTTAGGCAAGGGCACCAAACTCCAAGTGTCATTCTTTTCTAATGATGCCATTTCTTCATTCATGGCTTCCAACCAAGAGTCTGAATCAGACATTTTAAATGCCTCTTTTACAGTCCTAGGCTCATCAGTGCTAGAAATCAAAGAATAGGCACAAGTAGAATCTATCAAAGAGAACCCATACCTATCAGGTTGTTTTCTTTCACGGGTTGACCTCCTCACTTGCTGAGGCTGAGGTTCTTCTTCTTCTTCAGAACTTTCAGAACTACTTGAGCTCTCCTCAATTTTAGGTACATTTTGAATTTTCAATTCCTCTTTATCTGGTGTAGGAGGAATTCCAACTACATCCTTATTGTTTTTTGACTTTGTCTCTAACTGCAGATCTAAGGAAGAAGGCTTCAGCTCACGAAAGATTACACTTCTACTATATACAACCTTCTATGTGTTAGGATTCCAAAGCTTGTATCCTTTTATGCCAGCACTATAGCCAATAAAAATGCATTTGACAGCCTTGTTCTCCAACTTAGATCTTTTCTCATACGGCACATATGCATATGCCTCACAGCCAAAAACATAAACATGTCTTAAAGAGGGCTTATTACCATACCATGCTTCCAAAGGTGTTTTCTCAACAAGAGAAGAATTTGGAGAATGATTAATCAAGTAACATGCAGTAGCAACAGCCTCAGCCCAGAACTTCTCCTCCAAGCCAGCACTACTCAGCATGCTTCATGCTCTCTCCATCAATCGGGTCTCTATTGAACATTTCGGTAACTCCATTTTGTTGTGGTATAAGGTGTGTCTTATGCCTTTAATCCCATGATCTTTATAGTACCTCTTGAAATCACCATAACAAAATTCACCGCCATTATTAGTCCTTAAAAATTTTATTTTTCTTCCAGTCTGATTTTCTACAAGGTTCTTAAATTCTTTAAACTGACTGAACACTTCTGATTTACTTTTCAAAAAATAAACAAATGCCCTTCTTGAATAATCATCAATAAACTATACATAGTAATTCCTTTGACTTAGACAAAGAAGGAACATTCATCGGACTAAATACATCATATCGAAGAGAATCTAGCAAACTAGATGATTTATGAGGATCGAATAAAATGAGCCATGTGCTGTTTTCCATATATATGCTGTTCATGCATCCAAATTAAGTGTCATAATCTTCAAGCCCTCAACTGTAAGCTTTGTTCTTCAAGGTTTTTAAACCTTTCTCTCCAATGTGGCCTAGCCTATGATGCCAGAGCATAGTCTTTTTTTCTAGAATTTGAACTTCCATAGAGTTTTCCCTCTTTTCCTCCATGAGTAGCCTTCTGTGACTTTACAGAGACATTGTTACATTGAACAGCATGTGCATCCAGCTTGTACAAGGTACCAATACGAGCACCCATTGCTAGCACCATTGAGCCTCTAATCATCTTGCAGCCATTTCCAAAGAACGTGACTTGCACTCCAATATCATTTAGCATACTTACAGAAAGTAAGTTTCGAGCCAGACCTGGTATATGCATTACATTATTGATCCCCTTTACTTTGTTGTCAGGGAATTGGATTCTAACTCTTCCACGGTCAATAATTTCCAAAGTTGAATCACTTGCCAATTACACCTTTCCACCATCGTATTCTCCATACTTCATGAACCAATCTCTATGAGATGTCATGTGGAAAGATGCTCCAGAATCAATCAACCAGACATCATCTGATGCCTGTGTAGCCAAGGTTGCAATGAAGGCGTCTGCATCACTGTGACAAGAATCATTGTCGGAAGAATACTTCTTCTTCTTCTTCTTCTCCTCTTTACAATCCTTTTGGACATGACCAAGTTTCCCACAGTTCCAGCACTTCACCTTGGACTTCTTTCCAAGAGACTTTGATCTCCCCTCTGATTTTGATTTTGATTTTTTGTCCTTCTTCTTGTCTTTCTCTTTCGACCTTCCTCCAACAGCAAGGGCCTCCTTCGCCATCTCAGAAGATTTCCTTCTCATTTCTTTTGATAACAAAGAAGCAACAACATCCTCCATCTTGAAACTGGATGTTGTACTCCCAATAGCCATCACCAGGTGATCCCATGAATCTGGCAAAGAACACAATATTAGCATACAACGATCCTCTTCATCAATCTTCACACCAACAAATGTTAACTGTGCAATCAGCATGTTGAATGCATTCAAATGATCAACTATAGAACCTCCTTCCTACATTCTCAAAGTGTACAACTTCTTCCTTAGGAATAGTTTATTCACCAAGGACTTCCCTTGATAAATAGATGCCAGTCTCTTCCACAAGGAATATGTAGTCTTCTCTCCATGCACATTGAGAAGAACGGAGTCTGCCAAATAGAGCCTTATTAGCCCCTTAGACTTTCTATCTGCAAGGTCCCAATCTTCTTGCTTCATGCCTGTAGGTTTCACTCCAGACACAACAATCCAAAAATCATGATCCACTAAGAGATCCTCCATTTTGAGTTTCCACAACTAAAAATTTCTGTAATTGAACTTCTCTATTTCAATCTTTCCTGACGTGCTAGCCATCTCAATCTCTAATTAGAACTTGAAAAAATTCTACAAGAATCCCACTAAATAGAAATTGACACAAAAAACCCAACATACCCACAAGAATAACACAACTGGCCAGGCTCTGATACCACTTGTAAGGAAATCTAGATGCGGAAGCAACTCTCCTAACGTCAAAACCTTAGGGAAGAATGCAGAGATACCTTTTAAATTTTACAATTACAGTCTAATTAAGATGCACTAGAAAGAGATTACTGAAATAGAATATTTGACAAACACATATGAACACCAGATATATGTGGGAAAACCCTTACAGGAGAAAAACCCACCACACCAAGAGAAATTACTTTGTATTACAGTAATGGAGATTACATACAAATATCAGACTTATCTTTCTGATGTCATATTTCAGAAGCTTTCACAATGATCAAACTTGTACAGGAACCTTCAAGTTACAGTCTTTACAAAATAGACTTCATACACTGATCATACAACGACACAGCAATTTGTCGATCCATCCAACCAGTCACAATCTGCAATCACAGAGTATAACCATGTCACCCTTGTCTATCGAGCTTCCTCTCAGAACTACCACAACAAACTATCTTCCAACGGTTCCCATTTGGCTTCTCTAATTGGTCGACTACAAGCCACATAGGATAGTCTTCACACGGTCAAAAGGCTTCAAATGTGTTGGCATGTCGGTGAGACACACGAAGTGTCTCCCCGATGCCACAAGACCTGATTACACGTTATCGCCAAGAGTCGTCTCCATTGGCAAGAGGTTATATCTAGTTCACCCATTGCATCGACTTCAGTTTTCCTTTTGGCAAGACTATCGCTCTTCGGTGAGACCACATATTGATATCCTAAGTCACACCGAAGAGTCATTATGTCAGTAGGACATACCACTCTCGCCAGGACCTAACGCCAAGCCTTCAAGTTAATCCAAGTGCATCCACCAGTCGGCGAGACTCATCTATCGCTAATACATTCAACTGTCACCAAGAGGTTTCATCAAGATCTTTATGTTATATCGAGCATCGAACGGTCGGTAAGACTTACCACTCTCGCTGAGAGTTCTTACCGAAATCTCCAAGTTACCCCAAGACCACCATTCACCAAGAGTTATACCGAAGACCCCTCATCATTAGTGAGACTCTCCATTGGTCGCCAAGACTTCATACCGAAGTCTTTGAGTCACTGCAAAGACCCCAAGTGTATCCCCATTGGCGAGACCTTCCATTGTCACTGGGACTTCTTCCCAATTGTTCAAGTCACCTTGAAGCCCCCAATCGCTATGAGTCTCCCCGACACCCAATATGAATGGCCTGTCGGCCAGATATCTCCATGCAGTAAGAGGTCACACCGAACACAACATGTCACACCGAAGACTCGAATGTGTAACCGTTCGGCAAGACTTCTGCAAGGTCACAGTGACTTGTACAAAACATAAGGCTACAAATTTGCTCGTTGGCCAGACATAGAATATGTCACACCGACTTGGCTCCAATAGAGGTTTCAACCTGTGGGATTGAGACACATATTTCCAGCAATTCTACCCCTAACAGGGGTGACCTTTCCTTCTTTCAAAATCATTTCCCAATCTTTTCATTGTCAAAATCACCTATCTTTCACTGAATAGGCGACCTTTCCCTCAATAGGGGCAACCCTGCGCTAAGATAGGCAACCCTGCCCTAAGATAGGAAACCTTTCCCTAAGTTGGGCGACCCTGCCCCAAGTTGGATGACCTTGCCCCAAGTTGGGAAACCTTTCCCAAAGTTGGGCGACCTTGCCCCAAGTTGGGTGACCCTGCTCCAAGTTGGCAATTTTGCACCCTGAACAGCCAATTTCACCTTCCATTCAATCATTCTGAGCATCTATTTCCCCGTTCTGAGCATCTTTCTCCCCGTTCCAAGCATCCATTTCCCTTTTCTGAGTATTTTTCTCCCTGTTTCGAGCATCCGTTTTCTAGTTCTGAGCATCTGTTTCCCCATTTCGAGCATCTATTTTCTCGTTCCTTGACTTGAGTGACCTTGACCTTGACTTGGGCGACCTTGACCTTGACTTGGGTGACCTTGACCTTGAGATGGGTGACCTTGCCCCATAGATGGGCGACCTTTCCCCAGAGATAGGTGACCTTTCCCCCAAGTTGGGTGACATTTCCCATAAGTTGGGCAACCTTGCCCCCTAGTTGGGCGACCTTGCACCCTAGATAAGCAAATTTTCCCAAAAGAAAACTTTCATCCGTCTTCCCATCATCGTCGTTTCCATTCATCAACACTTTCTGAAAGTCGTCTTTCACTAAATAGGCGACCTTTCCCTCAATAGGGGCGACCTTGCCCTACGATAGGTGACCCTACCCTAAGATAGGCAACCTTGCCCTAAGTTGGTCGACCCTGCCCCAAGTTGGATGACCCTGCCCCAAGTTGGGAAACCCTGCCCAAAGTTGGGAGACCTTGCCCCAAGCTGGGTGACCCTGCCCCAAGTTGGGAAATTTTGCACCCTGAACAGCCAATTTCGCCTTCCATTCAATCATTATGAGCATCTATTTCCCCATTCTAAGCATCTATCTCCCCATTCCAAGCATTCATTTCCCTATTTTGAGTATTTGTCTCCCCATTCTGAGCATCCCATTTCTAGTTATGAGCATCTGTTTCCCCATTTCGAGCATCTATTTGCCCATTCCTTGACTTGAGTGACCTTGACCTTGACTTGGGCGACCTTGACCTTGACCTTGACCTTGACTTGGGTGACCTTGACCTTGACCTTGAGATGGGTGACCTTGCCCCATAGATGGGTGACCTTTCCCCAGAGATAGGTGACCTTTCCCCCAAGTTGGGTGACCTTTCCTACAAGTTGAGCAACCTTGCCCCCTAGTTGGGCGACCTTGCACCCTAGATAAGCAAATTTTCCCAAAAGAAAACCTTCATCTGTCTTCCCATCATCATCGCTTTTGTTCATCAACACTTTCTAAAAGTCATCATTTCATTAACCAAATCACATAGGTACATCTTAGAACATCATTAGAGTCCATATCCTTCATCAGTTCATCCATCTCAATCACCTAGACTTCGTTTTAGGGGTTTTGATTTTGATGCAGAAACTTCTAGAGCCCATAACTTTTGACTTGGGTGTCTGTTTGGGCTGAAATTTTATGGGTGGTTGCATTATGAGGTGGCATGTGGATTCTTAAGGGACCCTCATTTGGTTGGCCTCTATTTTGGCACATTTTTGGGGCTTCAAACTTTCATCTTGACCCTCAAAATCACAATTTAGTGTTTTTTTCTAGTTTTTGAAAAATCATTTTCATTAATAACTTGGAATGCATGTCTTAGACTTAGGATGTTAGTTGAAATTCATCCTACCTTAGGTTTAGAAAGTTTTTGGGAAAAAACTGGACTCTCAAAGGTATGCCTATGAAATTTCCTAAAATGGCAAAATTTGACAATTTTTTAAAACTGTCAAATCTGGCAAAAATCCAATTGTCAGCACCTTACATCCTCTAGTTAAAACCCCTAAACTTGGTTTAAAATAAATCCCATCACATCCTCCAATCATTCTAATTTTAGCTTCAATCCAATCCTAATATGAGCTTTAATCTAATCCCAATCTGAGCTTAACCTAAATCCCAATCTGAGCTTTAGTCCATCTACATCCAAGATCTTTTGATATCGAAACAAATCTTAAGATCCATTATTCCATCTTCTTCCAATCCATCTTATTTATCCTTTCATCACCTTTTATTTCCTTCTAATCATCTATTCTCGTACCTTCAATCTGTATCCATCTAATCTAACATCATGAATCCTTATCCTTCGCCAATGCAACCAAAAATAGTAGTCAAGGGAAATCCCAATTACGTTGATGACGAAATGAAAGTCTTTTTTATCAAGAGGTATATGACATAGATCACCTTGATGCTATCATTTCTAGTAAGCTTTCCCAACTGCTTTCCAAACTCCAATCACTCATCCAAGCTATCACATCGCATCTTCACCCAAACCTACTAGCAATCCTTATGATACCTTTGACAAGGGATATCCATTATCTTCCCCATCCGCTTATTCATCATATCCTTCATCCACATATTTCTCTTATCCAACACCCACATCCTCTTATCTCAATTTTACATCCCAATCTTCTCATCCTAATCTACCATTCCAACACTCCTATTACAATCCCCCATCCATGTCCCCCTATCCTAATCATCCTTACCAAAATGCCCATCCTAATCTTAAATCCACACCTTCTTATCCTAATCCAACATCCACATATTCCTATCCTAATCCACCATCCACGTCCTCCTATCTTAATCCACCATCTCAATCTTTTGATCTTAATCTACAGTCCCAATGCCTTTATTATAATTCACCACCCACATCCTCTTATCCTAATTCACCACCCGCATCTTCTTATCCTAATCCACCACCTCCGTCCTCTCATCCCAATCCACCATCCATTTCTTCCTATCATGTTCCACCATCCCGATCTTCCCAACCAAATCCTCCTTCCCAATACCCTTAGTACAATCCACCAGTTGCATCCTCTTGTTCTAATCCACCATCCATATCCTCCTATGTCACTCCATTTTCCACTCCACCATGTCTTAATCCTCCACCTACTCTCATTCCTACATCCAATCCCATTCCCCCATCTAATCCTAGTCCACCAATCCCTAATCCTTTTTCTATTCCCACCACACCATCTAAGCCTAGAGTATGCACAATTCTCACTCCAGAAGTTCTCCAAGGACTCATGACAAAGAATACATCCCCAACTCCACACCTTGAAGTCGTGGAGCCATGCAGCCCCACTCCCCCAAGTACAGTCGCTAGTGATGAGACCCTTCTCCATCCCACACCTATCATTGTTGTTACCACCCCTAACACCACTCAAACCATTGAAACCATCAAACCCACCACATACATTGAACCCCCATCTCCTACTCCTAGATCCACCCAATCCATCGAAGATATACAAATCCAATCCACTCCTAGTATCACCGAAATCCAGTCCCATGAACTTCACGAATCCTCCATCCTCCCATCTCCCCCACTTGAGGAGTCCCTCCAACACTTCATCATCATGCCACCCACACAAGAGGAGTCATCCCAAGAGCTTGATCCAAAGCATACCAACATATCCCCCTCTCCACATCAAGATCCTACCACCTCATTCAATCCATCTCAAGATCATAGTTTCTCATCCATTCCATCCCATGATACCCTTGACACTCAAGATCCAACTGCTCCATCTCAAGAGCCATTATCACCTGCTGCCACAAATCTAGATCTTGTCATATCACCTAATCCCTTGCTTGATCCCTTACCACTCACTCCTCCTGATCAATATGTTGCTATCCCATCATCTCCATCTCATGATCTTCCATCACCACCTAACCCTACCATTCCAACACCATGTTTATATCCCCTTGGTACTCTTACATTCATCCATGGTGGTTTTCTTGTAGAAGAGGAACCGAGCATATACGTCACTCATCCTCCTCCATCTAATAATGGGCTCACATCATGTTTCCAAAATAGAAAATACCCTACCATAGATCGAATTCTCAAGAGTATGAACTATCAAGAAAAGGTTTAGGCCTTCATGAGCAAGGTATTTTAGATCCCATCCATGTCAAAGAAAATTTGCATACACAAGGTCTTGGATATATCTCTCAAGACTCGCAATCCAAAAATGTTGGTACAACCTCTATACATCCACAACGAGCCTCCTCCAAAAGCATAATAGGCTCTTCCTGTCACTCCACAAAACCATTTTCCGCCATCCTCCCTCCATCATATCACCTCAAAACAACCATCCATATTCCTCCATCTTCTGAATCCATTTTGGGCCCTTATGTCCCTCCATCCACCATCTCCCATCCCTCATCTACTTCATCCATTTTGGGTCCTTATGTCCATCCAACCACCATCACACATCCTCCAGCCACTAAGTCCATTTTGGGCCCTTATACCCCACAATCACCTCCTCCATCTCATCCTATTCATCCTTTTATCCACCAATCACCCATCCATTTCACCCATCATGAAAATCCAACTCTCATATTCCCTAATCAGGATCAACAATGGCACATGCATACACATCCTCCACCACATATCATCCCAAAAATCCAACCTCCATCACTCCATTCATGTTTCCTCAATATCATCCATCTCCTCGCACCCATCCCATTGCTATTAAAGGCACTTTGGATGCTAAAGTAAAAATGCATAAATATAAATATCCACATGAATCTAAATCCCCTCGTCTCCTTAAAAATACATGTTAACAAAAAAGAAAAATCCAATCTAAAATCCAAGTCAAACCCATAGGCCACAAAGGCCCACCAAAGCAAAGATCAAAACCATGTGGATCCCAAAGAAAAAAGATGCAATGCCTTCAAATGAAAAATCTGTAACATCCAAATTTTTTAATCCAAAAGCTAATCATACACCCCTTCCATCTCCTAAATCTATATTGGGTCCTTATGTCCCAAAATTCACTATCACATCTCCTCCATTATCCCCCCATCATCCATCCATTAATACTCCTATCATTTCACATCCACCACCATATGTGCCAATGTTGGTCCTGAACTCATCACCCCATCACACACCTACCCCATCATTTCATCCATACACTTTCCAACATCCCATCCATTATCCCACATATCTCCCCCATCAAATCCCTTTAATCCATTCTCTTACATAATCCATTTATCCTAATAAGGTTGTACCAACAACAAATAGTCACTTCACACATGGGTTCTTAATACCTCGAATGGAACTTGATGTTAGAGTCCTTCATCCATCTCCTTATCACATGTCTTCTAAATCCACTTATCCACATCCCTATCCTTATCCATCTCCATCCACATTCTATCCAAAAGTTCAAAAAGTCAAAAAAGTAAAAAAAAAAGTAAAGAGAAATAATTCGTCCAATGGTGAAAACTTGGCAAACAAGCACCTTGGATAAGTACCATGATGAAAACTTAGAAAATAGGTGTCATGTGTAAACCCCCCATCCAGCTTACTTCCACACTTGGGGGCAACTGCGTCCACTTCATCCATCTCCTTCACCCCACCTATCTTATGCATCCTGCTTGTCATATCCCATTTATCCCAATCCCTCCATTCTCCTTGTGATCTTGATATAGATAGGGTAAAGCAGATATACATGCTTTGTACACCTCTTGGCCTATATTCCCCTCATCCATACACTATCATATTCCTTATCCTCTACATCTACCTTTTTCATCCATGCATCCTATCCACATCCATATGCCTTCCTTGTCCACTCGTCATGCTACCATCAATCTCCCTTCCTTATCCAAGCATCTTATCGATATCCATCTCATTCCCTTATCTTCCATCCACTCATCTCCCATCCCTCTTGCCTCATCACACATGACATATCTAGACTGGGGGCATCTATCTTCCTTTGTGATATAGTCCTTGGAGATATCATTCATCCATCATGCCATCCCCTCCATCTTCCAAATCCTTACCTTTCCATCTATCCATCCAGTAACCTATTTCTCATCCAAATCCTTATCCCTCTATCCATCCATTACAACATCCCTTTCATCTCCCCATCCTTATCTTCCTATACATCATAACAATCCCTTCCATCTCCCCATCCTTATCTTCCTATCCATCCAAACAATCCCTTATGTCTCCCCATCCCTATCTTCCTATCCATCATAGCATCACTTTCCTCTCCCCATCCTTATCTTCATATCCCTCTATCATAGCATCCCTTCCATCTCCCCATCCTTATCTTCCTATCCATCCAAACAATCTCTTCCATCTCCCCATCATTATCTTCCTATTCATCCAAACAATCCCTTTTGTCTCCCCATCCTTATCTTCCTATCCATCATAGCATCCCTTTCATCTCCCCATCCTTATCTTCCTATACATCATAACAATCCCTTCCATATCCTCATCCTTATCTTCCTATCCATCCAAACAATCCCTTTCCTCTCCCCATCCTTATCTTCTTATCCATCATAGCATCCCTTTCCTCTCCCCATCCTTATCTTCCTATCCATCATAGTATCCCTTTCCTCTCCCCATTCTTATCTTCCTATCCCTCTATCATAGCATTTCTTCCATCTCCCCATCCTTCTCTTCCTATCCATCCAAACAATCTCTTCCATCTCCCCATAATTATCTTCCTATTCATCCAAACAATCCCTTTTGTCTCCCCATCCTTATCTTCCTATCGATCATAGCATCCCTTTCATCTCCCCATCCTTATCTTCATATCTGTCTACCATAGCATCCCTTTCATCTCCCCATCCTTATCTTCCTATACATCATAACAATCCCTTCCATCTCCCCATCCTTATCTTCCTATCCATCCAAACAACCCCTTTTGTCTCCCCATCCTTCTCTTCCTATCCATCTAAGAAATCCGTTTTGTCTCCCCATCCTTATCTTCCTATCCATCATAGCATCCCTTTCCTCTCCCCATCCTTATCTTCCTATCCATATATCATATCATCCCTTCCATCTCCCCATCCTTATCTTCCTATCCATCCAAACAATCCCTTCCATCTCCCCATATATATCTTCCTATCCATCCAAACAATCCCTTCCATATCCCCATCCATCATCTCATCCCTTCCATCTCTCCATCCTTATCTTCCTATCCATCCATCATCTCATCCCTTCCATCTTCCCATCCTTATCTTCCTATCCATCCATTATCTCATCCCTTCCATCTTCCCATCCTTATCTTCCTATCCATCCATCAAAGAAATTCCTCCCATCTTCCAAATCCTTACCTTTCCATCTATCCATCCAGTGACCTTTTCCTCATCCAAATCTATATCCCTTTATCCATCCATCCTAGCACCTTTCCATCTCCTTATTTTTATCTATCCTCCTCACATCTCATAATCCCTTGTCATTGGTATCTAGCTATAGGCTTCCCCCCATGTGACCCAATTCCATCTATCTCATCATCATCACTCCCCCTTCTTTCACACATCTTTCCAATCTCCTCTCACTTCTCATCACTCATATCTCCATCGTATCATCCTCCCAATTCATCTTTTGATGATTTGGGTAACTATCCCACCCCTAAGCTTTGTGCAATCACCATTATCCTATTTTATCCACATGATCTATCTTGTCTCATCGTATCGGTCCCATCATTTTATCCACTTATCCTAGTCATCTCATCATCCTTTATCCACTTATCCTGGTCATCTCATCATCCTTTATCCATCATTTGTCTCTGGTCTTTTATCAAACTATGTTTCCCCTACGCTTTCACGTAGGCAACGTCGATCATTTGATCCACCCCTAAGGCCTTTTTCCGTCTAGTCTTTGTCCTTCATCGGTCTCCATTGTCCTCTTTTTTCTTTTATCCGTGGTCTTTTATCAAACTAGGAGGGCTATGCACTTTCATGTAGGCAAGGCTAATCTTTGAACGGCTCCCGAGCCCCTAGGTCATAGGGTGTGTCAATTTTGTGTCTTGTGTCTTGTGTCTTGTATTGTGTCATCAAGCATGACCCTACCTAGTTGGTTCTTAACAAGCAAGATTCACTGGTATCCTGAGGTTCAATTAGTTTCGAGTGTCCTGCATCATGTCGATCACCTAGTTTAGTCTCCATCTTCAGTCTCAATAGAATGCATCCTTCCTCATCAGACCACATCACTCCCATCCATCCTCTCCATCCTATGGAAAAGGACGTTTGAAATTGATTGTGATCTTTTGATGCTTTTGGATTTTGTTTATCCTTTGAGCTCCCTATCATCACTTGTCAAGGCTTCCATGATCTATCATATTATGGTGTGTTTTTACTAGTAAACATAGGGGCATATTTTGATCTTTTTTCTTTGTTATTACCTTCTTGGTTGTCCCACATAGTACCCACCAAGATACATGTGGTCTTGTGTTATGCTGGGGCATCCTTTTGTGCTTGTGGTTATCCCAATGCCTGGCCTGACCAAGGTCTTCGTGACTTTTGGGTATTGGGATAGCCTTCTTGTCTACTATGTTTTTTTTATGTATTGGACACTAATTCGCCTTGGTTTACATACCCTAGCACCAAGTGTCTTATGTTATAGAAAAAATAAATGCTCTGAAAATGGAAAATTACATTAGGATTGCATTTCATGATCAATTCCATTGCATTGCATCGATACCTAACCTATGGCCTATGATTTTGGTTGTGCATTCACCTTTCATCCTCTCTTCTATCTTAGGATAATATAGATTGATTATTCTAAGCATCTTTTCCTTCTTACATCCCAATCCAATCCTCATCCATTCAATCTAGCACAAACCATCTAATCACATCCTTGGTCTTGTTCCTGGCCTTCCTACAAGTCTTGATCCAATCATCATCATTGTCGTCATCATAACTAGGATGTATCCTTCCCTATCCTTTGGTGTTGTTTTTGGATGTATCCTTCCCTCATCAACAACACTTTTATCATCATCATCATCAAGATGTATCCTTCGTTATCCTCATGTGGTTTCAAGATATATCATTCACTCCTCAACCACACTCCATCCATCATCAACCCATTTTGGCTTGTAGCTTGACTGGGGAAACATCACCTTTATCCTTAAATCTGTTTGAGCTTCCCAATCTCCTCTCACTTATCATCCTCTATTATCCATCACTTTGCATCATCTTCCTCATCTCACATTTCATTGTCTCATCCATTTCAAGAGCACACCCGTGTTCTCTTGAACCCGCATGTCCTCTCGAGGGGGCATCCTCAATCCCTAATCTTCATCTTCACTCCCATCATCCTTCTTCCTAGTCACTCCTTTGATGACTGGGGCATATTTCCCAATCTAATCATCTTCTTCCTGGTGCTATCTTTTAATCTTCTTTGAAATGATGCGACTTCATAGCACCATCTCAAAGAGGGGAAAAATGTAGACATCCAAATTTGACCACTCCCACATGGTCAAATTCGTCCCCTTTATTCGTCTATTTCATATTTCATCGATATTAATTAAATGATTTATTTAATTGATATTTCCCCTTTGCCTAAGATTTCTAAATTATTTAATTTAATACTTTACATTTCATCCTTTCCTCTCTAAATTAAATAAATAACATCAATTTATTTAATTTAATCATTTAGCTTTTTGAATTTAAATCAATTTTAAATTCCCTATTTTCTCTCTCCTTGTCACATCCTCCATAATCTTCTTCTAATATGGATTAGTCTAATTAATCCATGATTAGGATGTGCACACCTTTAATCAGGATTAATGTCACATCCTCCATATTTGGCCATTTGTCTTTAATCCTTCATTAATTTTCTTAATCACCTATTTGCACAACCTTAATCTAATCACATGCCATCTTTGGTATGTCCTCCAAGTCAACCTTTCATAAGTTCTTTCCTTTTGGAGCCTTGACCTCCTCCCCATATGAATTTAAAATTCACATTTATTCATTCAATGCATTTCTCTTCCCCATGCAAGTTGTTGGGAAATTCTAAATTCTCTCACTTGTCACATCAGTCACATGGGACAAGGACTTCCTTTATAAGGACCTTGTCTTATTCACAAGGTACTTCTCATCATGTGAATTTAAAATTCACATTTATTCTTCCAACCACTTCTCCCTTCCAATCATGTGAATTTAAAATTCACATTTATTCTTCCAACAACTTCTCTCATTCTCATGATGATAAGAGAGGACTTTCTAAAATTTCTCACTTTTCACCATCACCCTCATATGGGGACAAGAACTTCCTTTTTAAGGAGATATTCCCCTAATCCCAAGGTACTTGAAAGTACCTCCACCTCACATGTATTCTTTCCAACTAATTTTTCCTTGTGACATCTCATCCTCCACATGGCAAGATGTGAGGGCTTGTGAGTCCTCAACTCACAACATCCCTTCATCTTGCCCATGTTGGCAAAATCTTGACTATTCATTTCTCTAGAGATTCTTCCCTTAAAATGGAAGATTTTTTCTCATTTCAACTCATAACTTGCATTCATCACATTCAAGCTCAAGCATTCAAGCTCTCATACTCTCAAGCATTTTGCAAGCATTCTCCTGCACCATTATTGCATTCTTGAAGCTTCATTTTGCATCCATTGCATTCATCCACTCAAATACCCAACTTCACCATTGCATCCTCCATAGAATCTACATCATTTTGCATGTCATTTTAGATCATTTTCCATCAAGGAGCACACATTCATCAACAATCAAAGGGCCAACCAAAAATATCACTTGAGCAAGGTATAAATCTAGTTTTTATCTTTATTTTGTTTAAGTTCAACGTAGCCCTATCTTGAGGTGTTGAAATGTTGTTTCTTCCTTTTACTTTCTATTTTGCATCTTTTAGGTTAGGTAAATAAAACTTCTCAAAGGAGGTATTAGCATTGGATGAGTGATAAAATAATCCTTGACCTGTTGGAAATCCTAATCACATCCACCGTCCCATTTGAATGCTATGTCTTTATGTAACAAATGGGTGAATGGATGGCACCTATCTACTAAATGTGTGATGAATCTTCTAATGGACTTTAGTTTACCTTGTAGACTTCTCAGTTGCTTCAATGTTTTTGGAGGCATTTCTAATATATATTTTACCTTGGAAAGGTCCACCTCCATGCCTCTTCTTGATACAATGTAAGCCAACAATTTTCCATATGTCACACTAAATACACACTTCTTTGGGTTGAGACGCAAGTTGTATTCTTGTAGACTGTCAAATACCTTGGCTAGGTTAGCCAGATGATTCTTTCTTTTGATTGATTTTTCTACTATGTCTTCCACATAATCCTCCATAGTTATATGCAACATATCATGGAAAATAGTGGCCATTTCTCGTTGGAAGGTTGCCCCTGTATTCTTCAGACCGAATCACATGACGTTCTAGAAAAAGGTTCCCCATGCACAAGTGAAATTTTTTTTATGTTGGTCTTTGAGAGATATTTTTATTGGATTGTATATGAAGAAACTGTCCATCATTGATAGCATTTCATGCCCAATTAGATATAAAATCATGTCAATTTTGGGTAGAGGGAAGTCATTCTTTGGGAAAGCCTTGTTTAGATCCCTAAAGTATGTGCAAATCCTCATGCCCCTAGTGGTATTTAACACTAGTACAAGATTAGATACCCATTTAGGATAGTCAATGGGTCTGATGAACCCCACATCTAACAATTTCTGAAGTTCTACTTTGACCAAGACTTCTATTTGTGGATGCATCTTTCACTACTTTTGTTTGGCAAGTTTAGCTCCAAGGAACACTACTAGGTGATGTACTACTAATGCTAGATCTAGCCCTGGCATGTTTGTATATATCCATGCAAAGTTGATTTTGCATTCATTGATAAATGCTAAGAAATTTTCCTTTTCCTTGGGATCAAGTGATCATGTTGCATGATATGTTATTTTTGGTGTCTCTGTTGTGCCAACATTGATAGGTTGAAAGTCTTCAACTAAGAGTGTTGTTTTTTCTTGATATTTTGTAGTGGGGAGATTGAATCCTCCATCTTCAGGTGCCTTAGAGAGGTTTTAGCCCTCAAATGCATCCTTTATTTTTCTCTTTTCTTGATCTGATAAATCCACATTGTAGTTTTCTTTAGGGGACCTCTTTTTTATTTTAATTTTTTTAGTTCATTTTTGTGACTGGAGGACGCAATATCTCCTCTAAAATATTCTCTTTGATCTAGCTCCATTACAAAACGTTCTTTATGATCTCTTCATGTTATATCGGTTCAAAGTCACATGAACTCTGCAATAGCCTCATCCTTCTAGAATGAGTCCAAAACCGATGTATGATGTTGTTGGTCCCATTATATTAACTATGGGTATAGCAAGGGTATTTTGTCATTGGCATCAGCAAAGCTTATGGACGTTGCAGCTAGGGTTGGTGTATCATTTTTATCTAAGATCCACAGTGTTTCTAGGTTATATTCACTAGAGACATAAGAATCCCATTCATATTCATTGGAATTTGTTTCAATGTAGTCATCGTCAGATGTAGGTTCAACAATTATGGTATTTATGTTTAGGTTTTCAAAAATGCTTTGGTCGATATACAAGTAGTCATCTAGATGATCACAATTATATGATGTCTCAATAGTGGTAGAAGTAGCCCCTTCCTCATAAGAAGTGCTTTCAGTAATTGGGGTAATCGCATTAGATGAACCACAACCCAATACAAGATTCTTTGGGAACTTTTCCATGATAACTAGTTCTCTTCTACCTTGTCCATGTAAACCAAGGCCACCTTGTCCAGTGAACCCCATGATTTTAGCTATCTGATACCCTTTACTATTTTGATCAATAGGAAGGGGAGGTAGTGGTGTTTCTCATCCTTCTTCTTTTTAAATCCATGAAGATAGGTCTTCTTCGTACACTTCCTCATCTTACATGTCTCCCCACTTGGTGAAAATGGTGGGTTTGACTATCATCATAACAACTTGAACATGCCTGATCTCTTTCGATCCTCCATAAGTCTTTGGTGTTGGGGAAACATTTCAATACAAAAGGATTAGTTGAGTGGGTACTCCCTGCAGCCCTTGTCAAGCACTTGGATCTTTATATTGTACTTTTGTGGTTCAATTGATGGAGGTGTAGTGGAGGATGAAGATAGTGTTGATGGTTCAATATATGAGAAAAAGTGAAAATATATATCGTTGTTGGGTATTTGTACTTCTTCAATTTAGCATAGTAATGAAAAGGTTCGGGGTCAGAATATATGGTAACTTCCTTATCATTATAAGTAAATTTTAGGCACTGATGAAATGTGGAAGGGACTACTTGTAAGGCATGGATCCATGGTCATCCCAAGAGAAGGTTGTATGGTAGCTTAAGATCTAGTACTTGACATGTTGTCTCTGCCATTGCTAGTCCAATTTGAACAAGTAGCCTAATTGTTCCTTCTGAATTTCACTCCATATCATCATAAGCTCTTATGGTGATACTCTTATTTTTATCAATTATTTCATCAAAATATCCTAGTTGCTTCTCTAATTTTAGGGTACAAATTTTTAGGCCTACACCGTTATCTATCAGTACTCTCTTGACTTTTTGTTTATGGACACAAACTTCTAGATAGAGAGCTTGATTGTGGAAAGATTTTTGTGGAAGGTCTTTCTCAGAAAAGACTAAATGATGGGTGGAGGTGATGTTACCAACCATGGCTTGAAATTGGTCTGCATTGAATTCATTGGGGACTGATGTTTCAACAAGATATTTTTCCAATATTTCTTTATGGGCTGGAGACAACTTCAAAAGCTGAAGGATGGAGATTAAGGCAAGAGTTTTCTTTAGTTGTTCCACAATGTTGTATTCATTTAATGGCTTGCTTGTGGCTTTACTGGGGGTGGGGCTCCTTGTATTGTAACTCTCCCTCTTTGTGTAGTTACGTTACACTCAAGATCTCTACCTAGTATGGTTACAACATGGATGGTATGATCACCGTGAGAGATTTTTCCTGTGAGTTCATCATGGAAAAAGTTGGCCTTATGGTAATATTGTTCTTTAGCTTTCTCTATCATTAATCTTAATGAGGTTTTTTTGGATCAATTTATGCATAATGACCTCAAGGGGTTCTCCCAATGGAGTGAATTTTCTTCTAGGTTGGTCATATTTCCTTGGCGGCCTCCTTTCATTATCATGTCCTTGATTTTCCTATTGGTTATTTGGTTGGTTGTTCAAAGGATAACTAAGTTGGTTGTTCTATTGATAATTGGGTTGGTTGTTTGGTGCATTGTTTGGAGTGTAGCTTTGTGTTGTTTGAACATGAATTTGTGGTACATTGGGATTTTGTATGTTGTGTATAACTTTAGCATCGACCACTCTGCCATTAGTGACATTCTTGTTCTTAACTCATATCTTTGGTTTGTCATTAGAGATAGAAGGTTGATATTTAGGGTTGTAGAGTTTAATTACTCCCTTTGCAATGAGAGCTATTTCAATTAGAAAACCCTTTTCAATAATCTCGTCAAATTTGTTAGGGCATAAGACAGTGAGTTTGTAATTAATGTATGTGTGTGTGTTAGAGATGAAGATGTCTACAAGTTGTTTTTCCTGGAATGGGCCATTTATATTTTCTTGCTTTCTTTTTTCATCTTTGTAGATACGAATCAAATGATTCACCTTGGCTTTGTTTGATTTTGTAGAGATTAGTGATTGTTATATCCTGTTCTATGTTGTACGATAAATGGTTTGCAAACTTGTTTGACAACTCATCTAATGTTCTAATACCAAGTGGTAGATGAGAGAACTAGTTTATAGTGGCCCTGCCGAGAATTTGTGGGAAAATCCTCATTAGATAGGTATCATTTAGTTGTAGATCCATGCAAGATACTAAAAATTTGTACACGTTCTCTATTGGATCCCCTCTTCCCCTATGTTGTCAAATTTTGATATATCAAAGCCTTTGGGGAAAGGTATCATAGATAAGTTTTAATCAAAAAGATATAGAAAAATATCTTGTAGAGCATAGCTCTTATTTGGCTTTCCAATTTGGATGTTTGATATTCTTTGGTTGATGGTTTGTAGTTGGATGTTTATGTTATTGGTTGGTGCACTTGCTTGAGGATTTTTTACATTGTAGCCTTGTTGTCCTATGACATTTTTTGGTCATAAATAGTATACTATGTAGGTATGGGACCTTGATGACCATGTTGTGTATAAGGAATATTAGGTCCTTGTTGTGTGTTGGAGGTATGGTGACTCTGTGGTACACCCTGATATTGATGGTGAGGTACTTCTTGATATTGATTGTTTTGAACTCCTTGATATTTATTGAGGGATACCTTGGTATTGTGTTTGAGGTACACCTTTTTGTGGAATAGGAGTTTTAGTTTGGGTTTGTGGAATACCATGATGTTGTGTTTGAGGTGTAACTTGGTAATTTGTTTGTGGTATCCCTTGGTGTTGTGTATTTTGTTGAGGGATACCTTGATGATGCATTGGGGGTATACCTTGATGGTGTGTACCTTGGTAGTTCGTTTGGGGTACATTATGTTGTTGTGGATTTTGAAGGGTGCCTTGGTATTGTGTTTGGGGTACACCTTGTTGTTGTAGATTTTTTTGAAGGGTACCTTGATAGTTTGTTTGGGGTACACCTTGTTGTGGATTTTGTTGAAGGTTACCTTGATATTTTGTTTTGGGTACACCTTGTTGTTGTGGATTTTTTTGAAGGGTGCCTTGATAGTTCGTTTGGGGTACACCTTGTTTTTGTGGATTTGTTGAAGGGTACCATGATAGTTCATTTTGGGTACACCTTGTTGTAGTGAATTTTATTGAAGGGTACCTTGATAGTTCATTTCGGGTACACCATGTTGTTGTTGGTTTTGTTGAAGGGTACCTTGATAGTTCATTTGGGGTACACCTTGTTGTTGTGGGTTTTTTTGAAGGGTACCTTGATAGTTTGTTTGTGGTATACCTTGTTGTGCATTTTTTTGTGATTTCCCTAGTTGACATTGTGTGTTGTTGGAAGGGTCAATATATGATGTATGTTGTGGCATATATTTCCCTTGTGATGGGTTTCTACCTTGTTGGTCCATTGGAAGGCTTCCCATTTTTTTCATAGTGTTGTGTTGTAGCATGCTTTGGGTTGTATTTCCTTGATATTTTTGTGCTACCACATCTTGCTCAATTTGGTATGGTGGCCTAAACAATGGGTTATCAATAGGTTGTGTTTTAGGTTGATCATTGTTTTGTGAAAACAAGGGTGGTATGTTGGGTTCATCGTTTGTTTTGGTAATTGTCTAACTATTGTTTGATCTACTAGTGGAATAATATTAGGATCTTTTAGAATGCCCACATTGAATTATATGGGTAGTTTAGCACCACTTTGTGCTAATGTGAGGAAATACAGATTTGCATTCTTCCGAAGCATTTTTTCCATAATCTTTTGCATCTTGGGATCTTGGGAGTACTTTAATAGTTTTTTGTAGGTAAGTTCCTCATCACTATCATATTATTCTATGATCATGTTCTTGGGATTTGGAAGTTGATTTTGACTATCAATCATGTTTTGGTGTTTGAGTACTTTCTCATTACTAGGTGGTTGATTTTGTGTTGCTTTGAATGTCAGTTCTCTTTGAGGAGTTGTAAGGTCATTTAGGTTGTAATCCCATGGTTTTGTTTCCTCATTAGTGGTGTTTTTCATAGGTGCACTTGAACTACTCTTGTTGGCTTCCATCTTTTTCTTGTGTTTATATCTCGTGGTTGTCATAAACAAGTTCAAGACCTTTGGGAATTTTGTGATCACTACTTATGAAATGGAATGGTTTTTTATTTTTGGGATTTTCTATTTAAAAAGAATGGCATATGAAGATGAGGTAAAAAAAATTTGGTCAAAGGGTAAGAGCAAGAAGACGAGTCCACGAAACATGGAAGTTTTTGCCTTATACAAAAAATGAAATCAGCTTACAAAAAATGAGATCTCACTTTTTAATAAATGAAATCTCGTCTTTCAAAAACGAGATCTTGTTTAGCTTCAGGATCCTGAGCCTAAATTCTAAACGAGATCCCATTTTTTAAAAAACGGGATCCCATTTATTAATGGGTCCCAAACTGACATTTGGGAAACGGGATCCCATTTTTAAGCGATATTTATTTTTTAAAATAAATGAAACTCAGTCATTTTGAAGGTGCACACGATCTCAATTTTGCAAAGCAGACAACGACCTCCAGGTAAGCTCCACCCCCATTTTTTTGGCTTTTTCCGTGTTTTTTTGAAATTGTTAACACAATAATAAATTTTAGTAAGTTTTTTTCAATTTATTTAGGGTTTTATGTATTTTTTATTTAACTATGATAGAAGAAATGTTGATTTATAGAATAAGAAAAAATGAAATGAAACCCTCAAGATATTGAATAGAAACAAAAAAATCAACCTTAAATCGTATCCTAAGAAAAAAATTAGCTTTTGAAACCTAAATTGTTCAATCAAACAAAAAAAATTATATTTGAAAACCCTAAATTGAAAGGAAACAAAAAATTGCATTTAGAAAACCCTAAATTGATAGGAAACAAAAAAATGCATTTGAAAACCCTAAATTGAAATGAAATAAAAAAAATGCATTTGAAAAGCCTTGATTCTTTTTGAAACCCTAAATTGAAATTAAACAAAAAATTACATTTGAAAACCCTAAATTGAAATGAAACAAAAAATTGCATTGAAAACCCTAATTGCTTCTTGAAACCCTAAAATGAATTCAAACAAAAAAAATTACATTTGAAAACCCTAAATTAAAATCAAACAAAAAATTTTGCATTTGAAAACGTTGATTTCAAGCTCAAGAATACTTTTAAACAAAGGGGTAAAAACTTTATTGAAACTCATAAAACAACATTACAAAGAAATCAAGAGACCAAGGTCCCCGGGAAAAATCAGGCCACAAAACAGAAAAAGACAATCAACACCATCAACCATCACCATTTCCCTCCCTGTCCTCAGCAAGAATTCTCTCAAGATCAAGATGAAGCGCTGGAGGAACCATTTCCCACTCCTCAATTCTCCATCCCTCAGCATGCTCTGACGCCCATTTCGCCAAGCAATCAGCAGCCCTATTCCACTCCCTTGGAATATGAACGAAAGTCACCATCTCCATTAATGAACTAACCCGCAAAATCTGTTGCACCACCCCAGCCAACTGCCAACTGACATCATCCACTTTCTGCTTAATAAGTAAATTGATCAAAACCTGGGAATCAGATTCACAAACAACCCTTCTCCATCCCAAATCATAAGCTTTCTCAAAAGCATAAAGAATTGCCAACCCTTCCATAAGGTTGATGGTATGAACTCCATCATAGATCGAAAAGAGGAAAACCACCGAACCCAAATAGTCCCTTCCAATCCCCCCAATACCAGCTGGCCCCGGATTGCCTCTGGAGGAACCGTCAGTATTGATTTTTAGAACCCCAATTGGGGGAAGTTGCCAATATCCAGACCTGTGAACTCTCTGCTTCGAATGCCTACCACGCTTTACACCTGCCGAGGCCAAGGACAGCCCCTAAATCCCCAATCTCTCTGCCACTTCAGCATCCTTTTTCTCCAAGGGAAATTCCAACTCACACTTAGCCACCACTGTCTCCTGAACCATGCCCAAAGTTCTTTGCCAAATTTGTTGCACCAGCTTCTTCTCTCCACGAAATATCTGCCGGTTCCGCTCCAACCAAATCTGCCACAATATGAAGATAGGTCCCACTGACCACACCTCCTGTAAAAAGGAAGCCATAGAGGGAGGCCTACCCAGCCTCTGCCAAAACTCAATCAATGAAGAAGCATGAACACAGGGACTATTCCAAACCCCCCACTAGAAATGCCAAATTTGGAGGGAGAAAGGGCAGCAAAAAAACAGATGAGCAGAGTCCTCCTCGTTAGCCCCACACAAAACACAGACCGAAGGACCCTGGATGCCACGCTTCCGAATATTATCCCAAGTCAAACACTTATTCCAAGCCAACATCCACACAAAACAATTACATTTTGGCCAGGAAGACTTGTTCCAGATCTTCTTCCACCACTGAATTTCATCCCCATCCACCCTGTGGGACAATAACTCCCGATATCCAGAAGCAACAGTATAATCCCCCTTGGGATTGGGAGACCAGGAAAGCACATCATCATGTTGGAGAGAGCTACAACGCCTACTGGAAAGGATACTATGTAGCTCAACACATTCTTCTAGCAAGCCAACATCAGGCCATTCATCAAGAGACTTCCATCCGGCCACCTCCAACTGACCATGAGAGGATAATGACTTAAAATCACTCACCCGTGTCCAACCAACCTCGAGAAATCTCTGACAAAGATTCAACAAGTCAGGAAACTGAGAAATGATGGGGGGAAATCCATCCCACGAATCGGACCAAAATTGAACCTCGGTCCCCTTTTTACAAATCCAAAATAAACCATCCTTAATAAGAGCAGCCCCCTTCTTAAGCGTGCTCCATATCACTGAGCCCTTCCCAAAAAGGCGGTAACGAGGTATTTCAATTTGAGGGATCCCCAGAAAATACTTCTGAGAAAGGATCTTGGCCCAACTCTTATCATACTCCTTACACCACCTCCAATAAAGTTTCGCAGCCAAAGCCACCCCAGTCAAAGCCATCTGCCGCAAACCCAAGCCACCATATTGCTTCGGGCTACACACAACCTCCCATCTAACCAAACTCCATTTGGAAGACTCCAAGCAACCGGCCCATAAAAATTGTCGTGTCATTGAATCTAAGTCCTTAACAAAACCCAAAGGGGCAACCTGTAGCATGCATCTGTAAATGGGCAAAGCCTCCACCACAGACTTGATAAGCTGAATACGACCAGCAAAGGATAACCACCGGTGAGTCCAGTGATTAACCTTCGCCCTAAATTTATCTAAAATACTCTGCCATGACTCCCGAGGCAATCTGCCCACCGAGATAGGGAAACCAAGATAGGTCAAAGGAAGAGTCCCGATCTAAAATCTCAAGGTTTGAGCAATCCTCTGCTGAATGGGGCACAAAGTGTTGAAGAAGAAAATAGAAGACTTATCCTCATTGATCTGTTGACCTGAGGCAACCAAGTAAACATCCAACACCCTACGTAAATTAGAAGCCTCCCGCATTGTAGCCATACCCATCAGAGCAGTATCATCCACAAACTATAGATGAGACTGCGGAGGTAAATTACCTCCCCACTGCCAACCCTGAATGCTACCCACCTCCACGTTCCTTCTAATCAACCTCCCCAAACCTTCAGCGAGGAGAATAAACAAGTATGGAGAGAGAGGGTCCCCCTGACGAAGGCCCCTAGAAGCACCGAATAGCTCAGAATGATTCCCATTAATAAGCACAGAGAAAGAGACTGAAGGTAACACAACTCATAACCCATTGAATCCACTCCTCCGCAAACCCAAAAGCATCAAGAACCTGCCACAAGAAGGACCATCGAACTCTGTCATAAGCCTTCGCCATATCCAATTTGATAAACATCGCCTTTTCCTTGGAGCTGGCCATAGAATGAATGACTTCGGTTGCAATAACAATCCCATCCAGAATCTGTCTACCTGCTACAAAACCACTCTGTTCTTCGGAAATCAACTCCTCAAGACCCTTTTTCAACCTGTCAACAATTACCTTAGAGATGATTTTATAAATGACATTGCAGAGAGAAATGGGTCGAAATTGGCTTAACCTATCCGCTCCCTCACACTTGGGAATAAGAGCAAGGAAAGTAGAATTTAAGGCCCTTAGGATCTGCTTGTTCCTTTGAGATTCTTGCACAACCTCCAGGAGATCAAATTTGATTATATCCCAAAATTCTTGGAAAAACTTGATCGGGAAGCCATCAGGACCTGGCGCCTTCCCCTTCGGCATCTGGAAAATAGTTCCTTCAAGTTCTTCTAGTGTGATATCATTCATAAGTTGATGGTTCAACTCCCTAGACACCAGATGAGGAATACAAGAAAGAACCTGAGCCTCCTCAGGAGACCCCCCTTGTGAGTCCTCCCTAAAGAGAGAAGAAAAATATTGTCTCACCTCATTAGAAATTTTAGGGAAGGAAGACAGATGTTCTCCCCCATCATTCACAAGACCAGAGATAGAATTCCCATGTCTCCTTGCTTTCACTGAATTAAAGAAAAAAGATGTATTTTTATCCCCTTCATACAACCAATCTATTCGAGCCTTTTGTTTCCAATATATCTCCTCCCTCAGCTCACATTCCTCCAAGGTTCTCATAGCTTGCGCTTCAGCCTGAAGAAGCTCAGGTGTCACCCCAACCTCCCTTAACCTCCTTGTGATACTATCTAACTCTTCCTGAGCCACCGCCTTTTCATGGAAGACATTCCCAAAACACTGAGAGTTCCAGTGCTTAAGCTGATACTTAACATATTGAAGAAGCTTGGAAAAAATATACATTGTCATCCCATAAGCAGGTCTACCACTCCTCCACCATTCTGCCACATAATCCTTCAGAGAAGGGTCATGCAACCACATGAGCTGGAACCTAAAAGAATTCATACGTGGTACACAAGTTGAAACAATGACAAGCTTGATAGGCCAGTGATCAGAACCTCTCCAATCCAAGATCTCGGAGCGGGAAGACCTCATCCCCCCAACCCAGTAGCAGGACACCAGAAAGCGATCCAGTCTTTCTGCGATGCAATAATCCCCAACTCTACAGTTGTTCCATGTAAACTATCCATTACTAGGTTTGATATCAACAAGATTTAAAGAGTTGATGCTATCACAAAGCAACAAAGCAGAGGGCTCCAGCCTCCCAGTACCACCCCACTTCTCCGCCAGCTCGCAAATAGCATTGAAGTCTCTGGCCATAATCCATGGATGGAAAGGTGCCATAGAGCAGACTAACCTGATATGGGACCACAAAGCTTGCTTACCTCAGAAATCAGCAGGTGCATAGATATTAGAAAAGAGAATAACCTCCCCCGTCTCAAAACTAGAAGCAATCACAGACATAGTGGATTTAGAAGACACCCACCAGAGAGGTCAAATTTTCTGAGGATTCCAAAAATAGGCCACACCCCCAGAAGATCCATGAGCACCAATACATTGACACTCACCACACCTCCATAGCCTAGGTGCCAAGTCAAGCATACTCTCAACAGATAACTTAGTCTCCTGAAGAAAAAACACATCAGGACCTTGTTTTCGAACTAAATCATGAACCGCTTTTTGTCGAGGGCCGCTGTTCAAGCCCCTTATGTTCCATGAAAGAACAATCATTTCAAGGGGCTCGAAAAGTGAGAATCCAAAGTATTTACTGACCTTGACTCTACCAAGTTCTCGCCTATCAATTTGATCTTTTCCACATCCTTCTTTCTACCTGGTTTAGAAAATTTCTCTGCCCCACCTTTCTTAATATCTTTTTGCAAAATGCCCAATTTTGGAGGCTTATGCTTCTTAGCATAATCCAGACTTGCACTTCACCCAAGAGGAGAATCCTCACCCACTGCTGGAATAATGGCCAAAGAAACCAGAACCTCTAGGCCCTCTATTGGCATAGCAACATCCATGAGCACACCATAATCACCTTGTGGTTCCATAGAAGAGTCAAGAGCAGGTCCCTCTTGAGAAAACCCCTCAGTCCCCTACTCCAAGTTTACCAAACCTGAATTTACTTCCTGTTAAAAGTGCCCTCTTCTTGCCTTTCCCTGAAAGGTCTCTTTTGCCCCCTGTTCTTACTCTAGGCCTTGACAAGAACAAAACCATCAGTATCTACCTCCACAGTAGGACCATTTCCCTTCCCCTTATCCGCCCTGGGAAGATCCCGAGAAGGCTGTGAAGGTAGGGGATCCACTGACTTGTATCTTGGAGACTTCCTTAGCAGGTGGCCATATTCACGACAGAGCCTGCAGTGGAATGGAAGGGTCTCGTAGTCCAATTGCTGAACCCAAGAATAAGAGCCCGCACACATATCTATTGCATTGGGCAGAGGCCTACTTAGGTCAATTTCAACAAAAATTCATGCAAAAGTCATTACCTTTTTACCCAAGGTCTGTGACAAAGCTCCAACTAGTTTTCCAAGCAGCGAGGCCAGCAAGAGCAACACATCCTCCCGACAGCATTCCACTGGGAGGCGAGGTAAACGAACCCACACCGGGACGTGATTTGGAAGCTCCTCAATAGGGTTAAATCCTGCATGCCATGGCTTGATAAACAACCCCACCTTATTATGAAAATAAGGTCCTCCCTCAAACACCTTGTTACGATCAGCTATGCAGTTAAAAGTAACCATGAAGTAATTGTTAGCCAACAACATTATCTCCATTTCTCCCACCAGCTCCCAAGTTCTCTGAGCCCAAAGCTCCAAAAACTGTAGTGAGACCCTCATCCCAAAAAAAATGCAATATAAGGAATGATTTGAGTAGTAATCAATATCTTCAACAATCATTTCAGGTGGAACAACAAATTTCGGTCTCACCTTGAACCGCTCTAGACAACCATTAACCTTTGTGATCCATGAACCAAAGGACAATCCCGCACTGTCCAACCTAGAATCCATTGCAAATAAATTGTTATTATATGTCGACATCTCATCCTTTGGGGACATCGAGCAAATTGTTGCACGAAAGCTCAAATTAGGAGTAACCTTAGAAGCCTCTCCCTTGGATAAAGCCATCAATCCCAATGCAAATGCACAAACCCACAAAAAGAAATAATGGGCTGAAACCCCCACCACTTCCTCCTCCCGAACTCCACAAAACCAGCCACTCTAGCCCTCCCACACTCGCACCAGATAAGGGGGAAGAGCAACAACGCTGAAAGGAACCACCTACGGCCTCTGTCCCACCTTTACACACAAGGGAACTCACACTAAACAACCATAGATCCCCGAGCTCTCCCGAATCCAAACGCCCATACATGTGGAGACACAACCCCGATCACACCAATAGGCACAAGAGGCAAGAGATTGCACCAACCAACCTCCCCAAACAACAAGGCACACCCGAGGAAAGGAAGCTGCCCCAGGGAACACCAAAAACCCTACCCGGACCGGCGTGAATCACGAAGCGAAATGATCACGAGGCTGGCGCCACGGGGTGCTAGCTTCGGCCCATTTAGAAAGCATTCATAAGCCATCTTTCATTTAGTTTTATATTAAACTTCATTAACATTAGTTTTAGTTAATACCTTAAATACTATTTATTAGGATGAAAAGGTATGTCCCTACATGGTTAAGCCTATAAATAAAGGGGAGGTGTTCCTCCCAAATCATCATATCATCAATTATTAAATTCATATCATATTTTTTTATTATTGGAGGTGACTCCCTCAAAGTGGTCTACAATATTTCTAATTTTTTACAAATATTTCTAAGAAATGTCATAAAATTTCTAAATCTTAATAATTAAATAATTATTTAATAAAACTAATTATTCTTTCATAAATTACCTTCTTCTAAAAATAAATAAAATTATCATTTTATTTATGTTTCCCATATGCACATGAATTAAATAATTTATTTATTTAAATTCTTTTATTAATTTCTCATTCATTTTCCACATCATCAGTTAACTCACGCTCACTTCTAGTCCACTATTTAATCTATTCAGTATTCTATCCAATTTATTTAGTCTCACTTATAGTCAATTGTACTTACTAATCAATCAATTCCACTTAACTACTCCATATAGTTAGTAAGTTCAAATCATGCAATATGTTAACTCCTCACCTCTCAATCAATATCTCTCAAGAATTTCCATCCATTAAACTATATATCTAATCTCTTTCATTATCGATATCAATCAAAATCTATAAATACAACCTTCATCCATTTCATTTGGTCCTCCAAAAATTCATATACTTTGGTTATCATTATATTCAAGTGTTTTGTACTAAATTTTGAGAGAAACTACACAACCATTCTTCAAGGTACAATTGAAGAACAATAGAGCTAAGCAAGGTTATTGTATAAGGTTATCATTGCAAGCTTCATTTATTTATGTATGCAATTTCCTTAAGCTTTATTGAGTGATTTCATTTGATTGATATTTGGGTTTATTACTTTTGTTGTTTGTTATTACATTCATTTTACTAATCTACAATATGTAAACACACTTTGAAAATGGATTTATTATATTGAACAAAGGAAATAATATAAATTAGGTAATATTTATTATTGATTTAATATTTCCATTAATAATCATTTTAAAACATTGATATTGATGTGATGGTGTTACATCTTTTAATAAATATACAAATATATCACACACATTTGAATACATTATTTCTTATCTTTCTAAACTATTTTAATATAAACGAATAATAACTATATTAAATTCGCATTCAATATTTATTTTGTCAAATACATAATCAAATGTCAAGATATGGAATTATATGAAAACAAATTATTTGTGTTGTCTATACATGTGGTAGGTGAAATTTCCCCTAAATTTAATTGGCTACTAATTTTATTGCACATATTTTTGCTCTTTTGTTGTCTATTTGTGTGGTAGATGAAATGTCCTTCAAATCACGTTTGTTGTTACTTTTATTTGACACTTCTTGCCTTTTTTTCATCTATATGTGTGGTAGGTAAAATTTCCTCCAAACCTTATTTTCTACTACTTTTATCCCATTCTTCTTGCACTTTGTGTATTGATCTCATTCCACTAGGCTACTTTGATTTTTATGCTAGTACATGTGGTAATTGTTGCATATCCAGTAATATATACAATAATAGTGGTGCCTAAATTATACTATGTTAGAAGACTTACATTAGAGCATGCACAAAAATGCAGTGGTTGTAGAATTCATTTCAAATACTCCATGCATTAACAAAGAGCATGAATAAAGTGGTCCGAAGAAAACCAAATCAATACCCCTCATGATATCTCAATAGCTTTTCATGTTATTCAATTACATAAAGAGTGTCAAAATGTTACTATAGTAAAATAATATCTTGACACAGTGACACACATAAGAGATTTTCTAATTAATTTTAGATTCAAATATTAATTATAGTGATTCACAAAGAGTCGTCAGAAATCAAACCTTATTAAATGCAAGATATATAACCATTAAAATAATAAAATTTCATAAGGTTAATTAAGACACTATCAATAAAAATATCTACATCCTCTACAAGTTCCTATAATAATAAATCATCTCTTTTTTATTTTATAAATAATATGTATTAAATATATATAAACATTAATTCAATAAGTATTATTGAATTGATTTTAATTGAAATACGCATGTAAACACATTTTGAAAATGGATTTATTATATTGAACAAAGGAAATAATATAAATCAAGTATTATTTATTATTGATTTAAGATTTCCATTAATAATCATTTTGAGACATTGATTTTGATGTGGTGTTACATCTTTTAATAAATATACAAATATATCACACACTTTTGAATACATTATTCCTTATCTTTCTAAACTATTTTAAGATAAAAGAATAATAAACATATTAAATTCTTATTTAATATTTATATTGTCAAATACATAATCAAATGTTGAGATGTTGAATGTATGAACATAAATTATTTTTGTTGTCTATATATGTGGTAGGTGAAATAACCCCTAAACTTCGTCGGCTACTACTTTTATGCCACACATTTTGCTCTTTTGTTTTCTATATGTGTGGTAGGTGAATTGTCCTTCAAAGCACATTTGCTATTACTTATATCCCATAGCTCTTGCTCTTTTGTCATCTATATGTGTGGTGGGTAAAATATCCTCCAAACTATACTTGCTATTACTTTTGTCCCACTCTTCTTGATCTTTGCATATTGATCATATCCAACTAGGCTACTTTGTTTTTTATGCTAGTACAAGTGGTGATTGTTGCATGTCCAAATAATATATACAATAATAGTGACCTCTCAATTATAGTATGTTAGAAGACTTACATCACAACATCCAAAAAATATGTAGTGGTTGTTACATTCTTTTCAAGTACACCATGCAATGACAAAGAGCATAAAAATGACCTAACAATCAATGCCCTTCATGATATGCCAATAGTGGCATAGTGTAATGGTTAAATTGTTGTGTTGTTATTCTTGCCATCAAGATTCAAACCCCATTGGGGTGTAATTGTTGAAAATTTATATTGGGGATGAGGTCCCCCGTTTGTGACTTCACCGGTTCATAGCTTCGGGTCAAAAGCGCTTAATTAAAAAAAAATGTCCTTCATGATACCAAAAGTTTTTTTTTATGTCGTTATGCAAAGAACGTTAAAACTGTAGTAAAATAAAACCTTGACAAAGTGATACACATGAAGCCTTTTCTAATTAATTATAGATTCAAATTTTGATTAGAGCAAAGTGTTCTTTACTTTACTAGTAAAATTGAATGATTCACAAAGAGTCTTAAAAATAAAATCTTATTGAATTCAAGACATATAGCACATGAAAAGAATGAAGTAAAAATACACCCCAAACAAAATAAAAATAAATTAAAAAATGGCTCTAGGAAAATTCACCGCAAACAATTCACCACCAACAATTCATTGCCATGACAAATTCATCTCGTGAAAAATTCACCACCAGCAATTCATCCCGCCCAACAATTCATTGCCATGACAAATTCATCTCGTGAAAAATTCGCCACCAACAATTCATCGCCGTGGACGATGGGGAGACTAGACCTTGTGACCTCTTCCCTGCAAAAGGATGCTTTAGCCAATCCAGCTAAACCCACCACCCCCTTAGAAATATACTTTAAAATATGTAAATGTGATGAATTATCCACATGGGTGAATTGTTGGTGGTCAATTTTCCATGAGATGACGATTGGAAATATATATTAAAAAATGTTAATACCGGTGAATTGTTGGAGATGAATTTTCCATGAGATGAATTTGTCATGACGATGAATTGTTAAACAGTGAATTTTCCAATAATGAATTTTCGAACGCTAAATTATTGACGGTGAATTTCCCTGAAACCTTATAAAGTGAAAAAAAAAATACTATTTCATTTTTATCTCTTTTTTCCAATTGAATTATTTATCTCTTGTTTTCGACTATCAAGTTATCTCTCCTATCTATCTAGATTGCAGTACTCGAGAAAGATTTGATAGCTGGAAAGGCATATGATTGATGAAGCGAGGGCAAGAATATTTGATTCTTGTCCTCTCTACTTTATGAATGTTTCCAAATCTTTTGACATAAAATCTTGAGTACCCCACACTTTCTGAGTCGTGGCCATTGCTTATGCTGTCAATTGGAACAGCCTTCAAATTTACTTTTTGTAAGTTGACGTAGACTACAGGAAGCAGACAAATTGTCTTACGCAGAGTATATTCTGTAATAATATCATGGTGGGATCATGCAAAGCTCGTGAAGATGTAAACATAGATTTCATATCTGTCTGCAAAAGGCAATGGGGAACGTCGATTGATGTCAGTTGCATTGGTCCATGCAAGAAATGGCTATGATTGATTGATTTTTTGCAACCGCTGGTCAACAGAAATCTATTGGGGAGAGATTTCAGATCAGCGTGGCCTTTTAGGATTTGGAAGGTTTGGACCAAATTTTCAGAGGGTGGTCCCTTAAAAGGTTGCGGAAGTGGACAGCTTCAACAGTTTTAAAGAGGTTAAAAGATGTTTGTATATCAAGGTTGGCAAAAGTCACATCTTGAAGTACAAGTATCAAATGTCATAAATGACAAATCTAAAAGGTGGCTAAGTGACAAGAGTTAAAGGACTAAGAGGTGGAGGAGGATGACAAAGCATCTAGATCATAAATGTCTTGGTCATCAAGATTAGGGTCCCATCCACTTATTGCACCTTCTTGTTTTTCTTCTTTCTTCTTTAGTAGAAGGCCAAGTGTCATGGATAGGAGAAATGGCCAAAGCTAGCTAAGAAAAATTTTCACCTTGGTCATGAGGCTCAAAAGAGGCTAAAGGTGGTCAAGAGGGTTAAGATCAATCATGAGTAGAATGATCATTGGTTCTTTTTAATGAGGATAAGAAACATGTGATTGATAATCATGTCTACTGTAGGCATTTGAATATGTCCATGTTGACATCCACAATTAGCGGAGTGACCACTACTAGAAGGTGGAGTAGATGGAACTCTAGTTACCATACATGGTGTGTTACCTTGGTGATCCGAAAGCACCTAAAGGGGGGCACTTCAAATGTAATTTTATTAGCTTGCACTAAAGTATGCAAGTTAACATTAGAATAAATCACAACCTTAGGAGAGAGAGGGAAGTGTATCAACAAAACAACAAAGAAAAATAAAGCACAAATTTTGTCTTTCCAAATGCTAAAAGGAATTTCCATCCTAAAACATGCCAAATTTGAGTAAACTTAGCCAAAATTTAGGGACACTCTCCCAAAAGAATCATATGCCATAAAAAAGGTTTAGGCCTAAAATCCCTAAAGAGGTCATGAATCAAATTGTAAGCAACTTCAACTCTAGGACAAAAATAGAAAAAAGGTACTTTAGAGTCTCTCATTGTTCACATAATGGATAATGAGGATTGACACACCCATTTGAGTTAACTTAGTGCCAACAAGGAGACCTTGGTAGATAAGGCACCTAGCAAAGTGGGCAAGCTTTGGCTCAAGGATAGCTAACTAAATAGTCTAAAATCTATGTTTCCAAGTGCCTAGAGAAGATTGAAGAAGCCATTTGTGATTAAGCTTTAAAACCATATGCATATGTGGAGCAAGGCAATAATATTCCTTGTGTAGTCTATAATTATGAAATGATATATCTAGATATTATTTCTAATCTTTCCACCAAGGTTTGAAGCTTGAAAGCTCAAATTTATGAATCAATGAGAATAAACATAGCTAATAATGGTTTGGAATGACTCAATTTTTTTATTAGAAACCCCATACTTCATTTTAACCTCTAGCCAAGAAAGAAAATTCTTGATAGTCTTTGAAAAAGAGGTTAAGAAGGGTGTTGATACCTTTACAAAAGATTATCAAAATATGAACCCAAGGAGTCTTAGCAAGGGGTCAATCCTAGCAAGAAATAATAGGAGGGAACCAAATAAAGTGTTGATTAACAAATAAACCCTTGTGAAAACCATTGCCACCCCATAGAAAACAAGCTTGATAGCTTTCTAGGTTATCTATTCAACACTATCTTTCAAAATTTCTCAAATCTTAAAAAATATTAGACTTAGTAAATATATTATCAATGTTATCCATACAATATTTACATACTTACACCATGGTTAACCCATAGGTGATAGTTGCTAGAATGAAAATAAGTATTATGCATCTAGTTTACATTTATCTAGTTCCTAGACATAGTAGATTTATTCACACTAAGCTTAAGTTCACGTAGAAGTTAAGTTGTCCCACCTCATAGGCACATGACACATAATCTCACACTTGTCACAAGTGTTCTATATGTGTCACACCTCTTAGAGGGTTAGTTTGTGTTACACTCTCACTTCCTACTTTCTCCCTATCCTACATATACAAGGAGCTTCTTTGCACATTATATACACTTTCTTGATAGTTATTTGACTTATTTTGTTGCATGCATTTTCTTGTGGAAGTTCTTGGATATTGCATTCATCTTATCACTTCTCCAACATGCCATCACGGTCATGCATCACAATTTTCTTCCTTTTTTTCTTGAATCCTACACTTATCCCTATTATAGGTGTGTCCTAGAGCCAAATGGATAGTTCCATTGTATTCAAAAGGCTCAAATTAGCTAGGAAAACCTATAAAATCATCAAAATCCATCATTTTAAAGTTTTGCAAAATTCTTTTGGCCCCTGTACCATCTACCATACAATTGTATGATTTATAAAAAAATATATACATGTATAGATTTTAAGAGGATGGAAGGAATCCTTTTTACAAAATTAACGTTTGCAAATTTTTGTAGGTGTTTTTTTTATTTTTTTTGCCAAGATCATATTCTTCTAGGTGATTTTTGGGTTTGAAATCTGTATTGTATGGGGTTTTAAATCTCTATTAAAAACACTTCTTTGGAAGTAACAAGGGCGAGCAATGACTATTTTGTGTGCATAGAAGCTACATGTGGCCTTAGTAGTGTAACCTTTCTCTAGCAACGCTATATTTTTTGGGCAAGAATTCCATCATATTTCCCCTTTGCATCTTCTCATCCACACCTCTTTTTGGCTTTACCTTTGCATCTTCTCTCCATCTTCTCTCCATCTTCTAAGCATAGAGGTGGCTTCGAACACCTTATCAACAACCTCCACACCTAGTTTGCACTCGATCTTCTAAGCATTTCTTTTCTATATTTTTGGAAAAATCAATCACTTACAATATTCAATTTTTGAAAATTATCATTTGAACATATTCAATTGTCCTAAAAATATCCAAAATTGTATGCATGTATGTGATTCATATAGAAAATAGGTTTTGGTGCATTTCCAAAAATTTGTTCGCTTCCAGACTTGAACCTTTGAAACACAAGACCCTTAGACACATTAATGATTTTTAGATTTTATTTTTTTAAAATTACTTGTATAGTCTAAGGCATCCTTGCACCCTAGACCAGCTAGTTCAGGGTGAAAATTATCGTGCACATCCCTATTTGTGGTCTCTATTCAGATCTAGTTCATGTTTCTGGCAGTTTGTCCTGAAACTTTCAGGTTTGTTTGTGTATTGCCAATTAGCCCTAATTTACCTAATTTAGTGAAATAACCCCTCATAAAGGACAATAACAAGATGTTTTATTTTCAAAAGTTTGGTTTTGATATAGTATGGCTTGTCTTAAAAACATTTTTGGGGCGTTGCCCCGAACCCCATTCCATGCCATCAAAATGGATTTGTGTCAGCCTTTACCTGACCTATAGTTTTTCTACCTATGAGAACATTGTGATGGAACAGAATGAAATCATTGACACATTTATTAATACCACTTTACCTAATCTTCATTGTTCACCCAACATCACCTCTACTTGTGAGAGTGCTTTGGATTAAGAGGATGCAATCATTGATAATCATGATAATTATGTTTATTCTTAGATCCTAATATCTCACCTCCTTGTGAAGATATATTGGTTTTAGAAAATCCAATCATTGAGCATCATGAGAATCTTATTTATTTGTCTCCAAATACCTCTCTTAAATGGGAAGATATTTTGGCACAAGAAGATGATATCATTGATACATAATTTCTTTCAAAAGACAATAAGATGGATTGCATAGATGAAGATGCTAAATTGACATTAGATCCCCCATCAATAGAAGACCATCAACAAGTAGTTAACTCAATTGAGGTTATGAACACAAAATTGACTATTGGATCTCCTTTAATTATTGAACCTCCTAAAACTCCTCTCATTATTGGATCTCCTAAATCACCTCTCATTTTAGGACCCCCTAAACCTCATGGCCATATCCTAAACTTTACAAAATAACTCACTAGTAATCATCTGCAACAAGATGTGTTGCAGCAACCAATTTATCACATAGTTTCTCACACATATAATACTAGAAATAATAAGCAACCAAAACAAACACCAAAATCCATCCCATTACCTCAACCATATCTCCCACCCCCACCTAGTGTTCCTCAGTGTAGTGGTAAAGAATATGATCTTGTTGAGAAAATTCATAATACTCCAACCAAGATATCCCTTTGAGACTTGATTCAAACATCAACTACATACCATGAGATTCTCCAAGAGGCTTTGTCGAATATTGATGTCTCACCTTCTATCAAACTAAATGATGTAGCAACCTTTTTTGAGTGTATGCAGGCAACAAAGTTGGATATTAAATTCACTCGCCATGAATTACCCTTGCTTGAGATCCAAAATAAACATGAAGCTTTAATGATAATGGTGGTCATTAATAAAGTTGGGGTTAGGCATACTCTCATAGATAATGGATCGGGTATGAATGTTTGTAGCATTGATCTTCTAGATAAAATTGGTGTAACAAGAATCTCATAGAACCTTATGATCTTTCTATTTGTGGCTTTGATAATGTTAGTAAGCAACCATTAGGGATGATCACCCTACCCATTAAGGTAGGACCCATTAATTTTCCTACCTATATCCATATCATGCATGGGATGAAGTATGAATATAATAACAAGATATATATGATAAAAGCGACTGAAAATTTTTATAATTTACAAGTCAAAGCTGAACATAACACTTCCAACTCTCTTAATACTTTGATCCCAACTTCAAATGCAAAACCTATACATGTTGAAGATAATCGTGATTGTATTTCAACTATAGAAAAACTCTTAGATGATGATTGGGATTCATTATATTTTACACCCTCCTTTATTGGAGAGTACAAAATATCACAATCTAAACCTAATAAGTCTTGTGTTTCATTTTCCCAATTTTTTCTACATCAACAAATCCAAAAACATCACCCCATGATGGTGATGGGGGGCTCTTTAACTTTCATCCCTTGTGTCTCAGCAATGCCTAACTTTAAAAATCTTAAAAAGGATTTTCATTTTTGAGAAAGAATAAAATTTTTTCAAGAAAATTGAAATAAGACTTCTTCATCTAAGTTGGAAAAGTGTTACGAGCTTGGATATAAAACTCTTTCTAAAAGTGGATTTAACGAAAATATGAAACAAGGCGATAAGGATAATGTAAAGTCTATATTGTACATTTCTAATAAGGGTTTAGGTTTTAAACCTTCATCTCCATCTTCATCTCATGCTCCATCATCTAATGTATTTATGACTTCTTGTGGTAAGCAATCAATATTTTATTCACAAAAGAAAGGAATTTCTCCCACTACTGAGCAAGAGCACATTTTGTTGAGGCTCCTCAAAGCTCGCTTGATTACTCTTCCTTCTCCAACATGTAAGAAATTTTATATCAATCTATTTTTGTGTATATCATCGAGTGCATGGTCATTCCACCAATGAATGTTAAGCCTTGAGTAAGAAAATAAAACAACTTGATCGCTGTGGTGCTCTTCTATGTGTTGATGCACCTAATCACTCTAAATAATAATGATCTTTATTCTATGACATGTTTCTCCTCACTATGTGGAAATTTCAGCTTCATTTGTTTTATCATTGTCATTCATGGTGGTACAATCTTAGGTGAAACCACATCTCTTTTTATGGTAGCAACACAATAGTCTCTTGAGTGGTTTCCTTTTCCTCTACACTTGGGGGAAAGGATAACTAGTGTGGGAGGTGTGCATTATTTTCAAGGATCACATACATTCTTCCTTAAAATACCAACATAGAAAGTATGTTAACATTTTAAGGGGGGACATATCACCCTAGCCATTTCATAGACATCTTGTGAGATTTGACTTATTGACATAACCCTTTAGTGGTGGTGTTGCTATAGCATCAGGCCTGTGGCATGGTTATCAATTCGTCCCTTGTGACATTGAGCATTATTTCATCCCTCGTGATGTTAAACTTTTGTGCACCCCCTAAGGTGATTTTCATCCCCTATGACATTAAATGGTCCCCCACTACATTAAAATTTTGTGCACTCCTTAAAGCATGATTAGAAAAATATTCCATAGACTTGGCATAGTGCAACTTGTTGATTCATAAACTTGAGAATTTTTAACATGGCCACCTAGCATAATACACCTTTCTTACCAATGGAGCCATGTGTTTCTTAGGTGATTTTACATCCTTATGAGGGCACCATTTTATTTAAACAACAAATTCGATGGATGATATTTGGTATTTGAGACAAATTTAAGACCAAGGTCCCTTTACCTTATTGACTCAAATCCTTTTTAGTACTAAACCTTGTTTTTGTGTTTTATTACGTTTCTATTGTTTGTCTTATATTGCTATGAGTATACTTTGTGTATATGGTTTGTTTTCCTTTTGTCCTCCATATGTTTGCTTCGTGTATTATGTGTGTCTACTTTGTGTATTCTTTATATATGATGTGTTTACTCTGTGCATGCTTTGTGTATTCTTTTAAAATTTACTTCATTGATTGTTCTCTAAATGTCTTATGTGTGAGTGAATTTTTTCTTGTTTTATGTGCATGTTTGTCTTAACATTGTGGATTGATGAGATCCTAATTTGGGGGCTTGCACACCCCTCAACTTGGTATTATCTTTTCGTTGTGGCATATGTATTCCTTTAATGTGATCATGAAACTAAGATCATACTCTCACTAAAGTGGGGGATAAATGAAGCATAAAAAATTGTCACCCTTGACAATTTCACACTAGGTTTTGCTCCCCCCTATGTGCTTAGACCTAACTATGCATCTAATTTTCTAATTATGTGTTTAATTTACCTTTATAAAACATTTATCAAAAAATCAAACATGGGAAATCAAAGTATGCATTTAATATTTTCCTCTGACAGTTTTGATCCTTGAAAAAGGTGGATCTATTCTAGGGCATCCTATGCCCTAGACCATCTATTTTGGCTCCAATTTTTAATGTGTTAGTAATTTATTATTTGAATTTCAAATTTCAATTGTTGACTATCGAGATTTAATTTTCAGGAAATTAGATTGATTGCATATAAATACATAGTATTTTCACCACTTTAAATCCTAATTAAATTCTTAGAAATTTTGGAGAGAAAATTGAAGATCCTAAAATAAGTCAAAGCAATTCAAGGGCCTATTTAACAACATTATTACAACAATATTATCATCCAAGTTCAAGTTTTCAAGATATCAAGATGAAGTAAGTGTAGCATAGTAAATAGTCACCCTTGACAATCTCACAGTATGTTTTGCTCCCCTTTAAGTTATTGGACCTAATAAAGCACTTAATTTCCATTAAAATTGTGCATTTCATCGCTTATTTTAAACATTTTCTAAAAAATTTCAAGCATAAAAATAATTCTCTCATTTAATACTTTGTCTCTGACACTTTAATTTTCAAAAAATAGGGTCGGGATACTGGCACCTATGCCCCCTATTTTGGCTCCAAATTCAAATATGTCAATGTCGACATTTTATTATTTGAAATTCAACTATCTAAATTCAGCTGTCAAGATTAGATTTTTAGGAAATTAGAAAAATAACATATAAATACTTATTTATTACATCATTTGAACATTAACAAGCATCATCTAGTATGAATTGAGAATCAAGAGCAAGAATTATTATCAAGAGCATTATTTAGCAAGTCAAGAGCAGCCATTAGAGATTTACTGCAACAATTCAAGATCCAAACATCATGTCAAAGTGTATGTGATTTTGTTCATGTTTATGTTTCATATTGTTTGTGAAGGCTAACCCCTATAGGTCTCCAAAAAATTAAAGAAATTCAAGTCATTCAAGAAAATCAAGAAAGCAAGATCAAGACCTTGAAGTGATGTGTATGACTTCAGTCCTTCAAGGAAGCCATTGAAGGGGGTGAGTTGTAGCACTTTGTGATTTCATCATTCCTTCCTATCATTTATCCATTTATCATTAACATTGTCATTGTGGAAGTGGAAACACTAACATGGGGTTTGACTAAGGCAAGCCCCTAAATGAGACAACCCTTCCTCTCTCTTTGAATGTGCAGGTTTTTAGATCTAAAGAATATTCAAGGAAGATTAAAGGTCAATTATTTGTTGTTTCAATTGAAACCCTACACCTTGACATCAAACAGAAACTCAGTTACAAAATTACCTGACAGTGAACTGACAAGTTTGTAGATGGGAAATGAAAGTTTAGATACGACATTAGAGCACTGTGAAAATAGATCTAAAAAAGACCTACTTGGATAGTGGTGCCCCTGGAGGAAACATCCTCAGAAATCAAAATCAAATTTATACCATTGGTGCACAGTGTCCTTCTCAGTCTATTCCTATAGTTTGATTTTTCTTGTGACATTTCAAATCTGCTATTTTTTTGTTAAAGTGGTTATTTCCATCATTAGGTCAATTGAATCATTGCATTTCATCTTTAGGAAATTTCTAGATTCGGTTAAGGGTTGGTTGACTCACCTATTAGGTTGTAAGCAATCACATACCTTGTCCAAATCCTTCAAATCCCCATTCCACTATTGCATTTCCAATCCATTCCATTTCCCCCTTTATTTAATGAAACATTTAGGGAAAGGTGTCAAACCCTAAGGTGAAAACTCAAAGGTTTCCCTTTCCCTCTATTTCATTTTGGTGAACTTGACCTGTTAACATTATATACCTTCTGAAAATTCACCCTAGATCTAGATTTTCCATCACATTGTTTTGCATTTTTCAATAAGGCATTCATTTTTGCATCATAAAAGGCATAAAAATTCACAAAATTGCATCATAGGTTGCAATAGGGATTATTTCAGTCATTTTAGCTCAAATCTACATTTAAATTGCATTCATAAATCTACATTAGGTCATTTAAAATATGAAAAAATAAATAAAAAGTGTCATTTGCATACATTTAAGCATCTTGCATATAGTCAAAAAGTGAAAAATTACATTAGTTTCTTTCAAAAACCATTTTTATATCATCATTTTTAGATTTATCATATTAGAATCAATTAATTTTTGTATCTTAAATCTGGAAATTGTATTTACAATTGTCATTTATTATTCAGATGTTTTCAACATTCTTGCATAGTTGTATTTTGAATTACATTACCATAAATTGAGCAAAATATGGAAAAGTATTCACTATCATACCTATTTGCACATAGACACAAAAACCTTAAACAATATAAAAAATATTCAAACCTTAAACCTGTTTGATTGATTTTTTTGCAACCGCTGGTCAACATAAATCTGTTGGGGAGAGATTTCACATCATTGTGGCCTTTTAGGATTTGGATGGTTTGGGAAAATTCAATTGTTGGGGCCAAATTTTTAGTGGGTGGTCCCTTAAAAAGATTGTAGAAGTGGATAGCTTCAACACTTTTAAAGAGGTTAAAAAAATTTGTATATCAAGGATGGAAAAAGTCACATCTTTAATTACAAGTATGAAATGTCTTAAATGACAAATCTAAAGATAAAAATAAGTAAAAAGGTGGCTAAGTGACAAGAGCTAAGGAACTAAGAGATGGAGGAGGATGACAAGCATCTAGTTTTCTCTAGACATCATGGATGTCTTGGTTATCAAGACTAGGGTCCCAACCATTTATTGCACCTTCTTATTTTTCATCTTTAGTAGAATATTAAGTGTCATGAATAGGATAAATGGCCAAAGATAGGTAAGGAAATTTTCCACTATTTAGCTATCTAGAAGCACCTTGGTTACAAAGTTCAAAAGAGGCTAAAGACAGTCAAGAGGGTTAAGACCAATCATGAGTAGAATGATTATTTGATCTTCTTGAAGGAGGATAAGAAGCATGTGATTGATAATCATGTCTACCATAGACATTCTAACTATGTCCACCTTGATATCTACAAGTAGGGGAGTGACCACTACTAGAAGGTGGAGTAGATGGAACTCTAGTTTCAATGCATGGTGTGTTACCTTGGTGATCCAAAATCACCTAAAGGGGGGCACTTCAATTGTAACTTAATTAGCTTGCACTTGAGTATGTAAGAGAACATTAGAATAAATCATATCCTTAGCATACAGAGGGAAGTGTATATCAACAAAACAATAAAAAAATAAAGCACACTTTTTGTCTTTCCAAATGCTAAAAGCAATTTTTATCCTAAAACATGTCAAATTTGAGTAAACTTATCCAAAATTTAGGGTCACTCTCCCAAAAGAATCATATGCCATGAAAAAAGGTTTAGGCCTAAAACACCTAAAGAGGTCATGAATCAAATTGTAAGCAACTTCAACTCTAGGAAAAAATGAGAAAACAAGTACTTTAAAGTATTTGTTTGTTCACATAATGGACAATGAGGATTGACACACCCAATTGAGTTAACTTATTACCAACAAAGAGACCTTGGTAGATAAGACACCAAGAAAAGAGGAAAAGCTTTGGCTCAAGGATGTTGAACACACTGAAATACTAAGAGGGGCGGAGTGAATTAGCATACACTAAAACTTAAACATTTCCATTTCTAGATTAAACATCAAATCACATTAAATGAAAGAAGAGAAAAAATGAAAACATGCACCACTCAAGGAAACCAAGATTTTTATGTGGAAAATCCAATGAAGGAAAAACCACGATGAGAGTTAACTTGCAATGTATGAAGCTCACTGCTTACAAATATTATAATGTTGTTTAAGGCTCATTTCCTCAGGACTTGCAGACTAAGGTGCACAACCTTAGGGAAAGATACAATGACCTGCTAAGACTCATTATCTCAAAGTAAGGTATATGAAAATCATAATGAAAAGTATGAACATGAACTACTATAAAGAATCATCTAACATATGTTGATGTTGCAGTCCTTTTTTCACACAATTACTCCATCATACTGACTTCGCACACTTCATATTCAACATAATGCACAATCTCAATTCTCTGCACACAGTTACATTCAAAAAAAAAAAAACTTCTATAAATACCCTCTGCAACAACTCAAAACCTCAATTAGGTTGGCTCCAAGATGACCTTTAAAAGAAATGTATGATACTACATAGGTTGAATCCAAACATATACATTATTAAAGAGAAAATGAGTTATGGATCAACACATGTCATAACAAGACCCAAATATATTTCAACACATCCTCCAAGGAAAAATTAATTAATTAGGATCAATCACAAATGAAGGAAACAAGATTTTCAGCCCAATCAACACCAACACTATCAAAGTTTCCAACTATTCATCTTTACACGATCGGGGAGAAACCAAAAACATCATGCAGACCAAGTAGTCTATGCAAAATACCTCTTCAACCATATTCTAAAGTATCTGATCATTAGGTTTTGGTGCAAGAAGAGAAACATATGTTCAGTGGAACAATTAGCATATGAAACCAACTTTACTACAATGTTGTCCTTTGAAAATTGCAATTGTAGACCACCAAATCACATGATATGGTAATATAGTATGCATTAAACATCACTAAACATGTTGTGAACTTCCTCTATGTGTTTCATCATTCTTCTATATGTTGTGACTTTTCTTTTTGGCAATTGGGGATGATGCAAAGCGTTGGGGGCATATAGGCCTTCCTCCCATGTTGACCTAAGTTTTTATTTTTATTTTGTCTTCATGTGCTCTTCTTCATGATCTAGGAACTTTTGGGATTGATGATCTTTTGTTCATACACCGTGTGCTACCTATTTATGTATATGAAAATATTTGACCCCGAACTCCCAGATCCCCCTGTCTCTTGATTTCTTCATTTCTATTTGTCTCTTTTTTTCTTTGTCTTTATTTATCTCTCTTTCCACTTGCTTTGTGATGTTGTGGTGCTTATGTGTTGTCTCTCACATGTGTGACAACATTTCCACATTTACATCTCACTGTATCATGGGCCACAACATCCTTTCTTCTTCTTTCTCTCCTTAAAATTCCATATGCTCCTCTTCTTCACGCACACCATCCTAAGGGGGGCTACCATAATTCTCCGATTTTCAATAAGGTGAATTCAGTGGCCAACAAATCCCTTACTGAAAATTTTTCATTTTTCAAAAAATGCATTCTTCAACAAGGGGCCCCTAATGAAAAAAAAAATTGAAAATGAATTCATAGCAAAAGAATTTGAAAACTTTCTTTTGAAAAAGGAGTACTTTTTGTGATGAAAAAGTATGAAAACTTTCCTTTGAGAAGGAGCATTCTTTTTACCAGATTCTTTGATGAAAGAGATATTTCAAAAAGATTCCTTGATGACAAAATCATTTGTGGAAAATGTCATGCTTTTTAAATCGAAGTGTCCCTTTGCATGGGCCCCTTGCTATCTTGATGGGTTTCCAAAGGGACCCCTTTGAAAACTTCTCCTTCAATTGCTTTCTTTGTGATATGTATGTTTTGTATTTTCTACCTAACATGTTTTGTCTATAGCTTAACATGTTGCTTTACAAGACCGAGCACTTGTAAAGCCGCTTTTACCATCAATCTTTCCTAGCAGGACCAAGCACCTTGTCAAGCTTTCCTTGCAAGATCAAGAACCTGTAAGGGCCTTTTGCATCAAACACTTCAAGACCGAGGTATAGTCCTTTCATGTCAAGCCGCGCAAGACTGAGAACCCATGGTGCTCCCTTTGCAGGACCGAGAACCTATGAAGCTCATTTCTGCAGGACCAAAAACATGTAGAGCCTTTGTTCAACTTCTGTAGGACCGAGAACCTATAGAGCCTTTGTTCAACTTTTGTAAGACCAAGAACCTGTAGAGCCTTTATTCAACTTTTGTGTGATCGAGAACCCATGGAGCTAATTTCACAGAACCAAGTACCTGTGGAGCCATATCTCTTTCTTTCATGTCAAGGTTTCCCTATGGGATCGAGGACTTGTAGAGCTACCTCCTGCACATCCAGGTGTGCTAGATTGGAGATCTACTTCCTCGATGGTTAAGGTATATTCTCTTTAATCTCTTTCTACTTTACCTCGCATTCACACTAACACATATGCTCACAAAAGTGGGGGGAAAATGTAATGGTGTGAATTTTCACCCGTAGGAAAATTCCCCATTTAATTTCCCCTACCTTAGAAAATGTAAAGCCAATGATGCAATTTCATCGCCACCACCTTGATCCATCCACTTGGATGCATCTTTTTGTGTCAGTGGAGGAATCTCTATCGGGGACATGCATGTGGTGTGTGGACATCTGCGTACTGCACTACCATCTTGACAGGATTATTGCCCCTAGATTCAGTAGAAACGTTACATTTCCTATTAGGTGTGAAGTGCAATGTCTCCTACCTCCTTGATAATAAAAAAATTGAGCCTTATACCTCCATTTTGCTAATTCAAATAGATCAACTCTCATTCTTTCTCTTCTCTTGACCTCTCTTGATCTCTCTAGGACTCTCTCTTGCAATCTAGCTCATTCTACTAGCATTCTTGTGCTTCTACACCACTTCTCTTAGCTGCAAGCTCTTCATTTTGGCTCCAATACCACGTCCTTATTGCAACACCATCACCATTGGAGGATTTTCATGCTTCTTCCTTTCATTATTAGCCTTGAGTGCTCATAGTTGAGAAGGTGATATTTCTCTTTGTTGTCCATTTGCATCATCTTATTTATTGAGTAGTATTCTAGTTGTTTGTTCTCTCTATTTAGCAATAATATTTCCTTTCTACTTTCTCTATCGATTTCTATATTTTGTGGCTATCTGGCTATTCATGGAGGTGGGAACACCAAAATGGGGGTCTAAGTAAGGTAGACCTCAAACACGGCCCAACATTTTTCTTGTTTCTATGTGTGTGTGTTTTCAAGTGGAGCTACTTGAAGAATCAAATCATGGGTGAAAAGGTACATTTTCCCTCTCTCTTTGTCATTTCTACCATAGCTTATTTCTAGTGTTTCTTTCATTGTATTCATTATTTCTGTACTTTTCTATCCTCTATCAAAACATAAAACATAAAATAGTTAGGAAATTAATATGTTCTTAGTGTTTTTTTTGTTTTCTAGACCTTTGTCCATACAGGACGCCAGCGTGTCACGCTGGAGTCCGAGATCCACATTGTCATCCTCAGACAGTGAGCTATCTAGGCAGCAGACCAAACCTTTGAAGTCATCTCTTCTAACTCTATAACATTTGGTTTTAGCAGAAGGAAAGTGGCAAGCTATTTTCCATTCCTTTTCAACCTCAGTACCTTTTCCTTTTCAATCTCTTTAGAAAAACCAAGGTAGTTTAGGGCAGCCCATTCCTCGGGGCTCTCCCGTGACCTAGAGTCCTAGGGGTGACAAGTCCCCCTTCTCTACACACATAAACATAAAAATCATAATCATAGCATCGCATCATAAATACATCACACAAGAATCCATGCGCATAGAACCATACACATCATATATTTTCCACAAAAATCATGTATCTCGCATATATATCAAAAAAATGGTGTGTCATAGTAAAATATCATGATGTATGTCAAAAATGGAGCTCGTAGGCTCAATAAAAAATACAAGTGTCTAAAGCATATGAAAACAGGCCTAGCTTGTGCTACCCTCATCCCCTGATAGTGATGGTCCTAATGGTGGTTGTATCTCCTCCCTCTGCTATGATCCTAAGGGCTTATCATAGGGTCTTGATCTCTAGCATTGTGAGACACCCGCATTGCTCTGTGTCCTTCTAGAGTGTGCTTGACTCTTTGATCAGCTCTCTATATAGCTTGGAGCCCTTTGTGCTATAGGGACTACATCCTCATAATGTCTCCTATAGTACTCAGTGGCCCTCCCCGCCTCATATAGTTGTTGTTCTATCTCAATTGTGGGTCCACTCACTGTAGCAATAAACTCAATGCATCACTAGTTAGCCCTTTGTGCCCTAATAACTGTCGTGTCCCTCTCAACTTTCAATGCATGTACCTACCCCTGTAAGGCTAGAATATGCACTACATGTTCCTACAACATCTACACCTATGCTTGGAGTACGTATATTTGTTCCTACGGACCCTACCCCTCATGCACCATGTCCTCTTTGACCACATCCATAATCACATATCTAATGGGGACATCGTGAAGACCCTCCTCTCTAATAGCGACATCCCTGGATGCCTCCTCCTCCATTGCTATATCCTTCTCCTCACCTACTACCTCATCCCTCACCCCCTTTATGTCCACCTCCTTCTCTGATTGCCACTTCTCCTGCTCTCCCTCCTCCCTAATGGGTGGCATCCGTTGGGCTACCCTCTATGGTGCTCATGGTGGTACTCCTATCCTCCCCTGTCGACCTTTGTCATCCTGACCCCTACCTCTATCCCCTCTCCCATCATCTCCTCAGCATCCACTAACTCTGTCTCCACCATCGTCCCCATCTCCATCTCCATCTCTACCACCTCCCCTCCCCTAACCTCTGCCTTGTAGCCTCCCTCATGATCCTTGGCCCATCCTCTCTATTGGTGTTAGCTGGTCTAGGTCTTTGAAGGGTGTGGGCATGTGTGTCGCCCACCAAGTGTCATAATCTAGGATGGTGCCTACATTGGCCACATCGGTCACTACTCCCCATTGGATAGGTTGTAACACTGCAATATCCTGCATGGCCACCTGAAAGTTGACCATAGGCCCCCACTGTGGGACCTCTCTCGCTGATATGGAAAACTCTTTTGTGCCTATGGGCATCCCCTAGCACTCTCCAAACTATCTAAGGAACCTCTCTAGTAGGTGTCTCTCTATGATGTGATGTGTTAGGATAGTCTATCCAATCAAGTACTATGTATGTCAATAGTAGGGTAGGTGCTCCCCATCATCATCCCAGCCTACACAGTCTTTGTAGGGTCTCCATGTAAACCCATCCATCAGGTCGATAGCATGGCTCCAATACCCCGCGTCTCCCACCCGAATTTGAGTAACTACCCCACCATAAATGTACACATATGGTAATCTTGGAGCCAAGTACCTATCCACAAGAATTCTAAACACTACAATGTGCTCCCATGCCCATACCATCAGTAGTGTCATACCACAACTAATGCTTTGTCCATATCTATAGGCTACATCATGTAGCTGGAAATATAGCATCGCCAAGAGGCAGGGTCCCCACGCATATATTGTCGCCTTCGTTATCATACCCTCCAACATCTGTACTATCCCATTGGAAATTAGTGAGTGCATCTGCCAGGGCATACCACTCCCACACTCACTAAGCATACCACGAAAATAAGCCTATGGTACCTGTCTACTAGGGTGTCCCATCTAATCTTCTAGTCCTCCACTCCTAGCTCAACTAGAGATTCAATCTCAAACACCCGTCGCATCGCTGCTAATTCTTACCCGACATCATAAACCACTCACTCCCCATGAATGGGAAGCTGCAGAATCCTTCAAACGTCCTCAAGCATCACTATTTCCTCACTAGTTAGTAGGTGGAACAAACTCATCTCTTAGTGCCACCTCTCTACTAGCACAATCAACAAACCATTGTTAACCCACACAACAGGTATGAATGTCACATGGTATAATCCCAAGGTAGTCATTATGTCTCGATTCTCCACAACCAAGTGATGGACCAAAGGGAAAATGATGCTAGTCGACTCTCTCATGTATATATCAACACAAGTCTTACCTGCATTCATGCAAATCCCATCATGTTAATCATGATGTATAACTAAGCTTAGTGGACCCATTGCATTTTTGAAATTTGGTCAAAAGCAGCCTAAATTATCCTATCAGTCACTTGTGTCACTTTGTCATTCATTTGTGGCGCACCATCACAATTGTGTCATTCCATCCTGCACTTGTGTCACTCCAACATAGTTGTGGTGTAGTTTACAGTTGCGAGCAGGATAATCCTACGTCACACCTATGTGGTGCCAGAAAACAATTGTGTCACACTTTGTGATTGCAATACATAGCACCACAATTGCGGCAAACACGATGGCAGTTGCAATGCAAAAAATGCATCACATCTATTTTCCCTTCTTTGAGCCCTAAAATCTACCAAAATTTGACAAAATCACGAAGAAATTTTTAGATACATACCGCCCCACCTAAGCCCTCCTCGCTCTCGAATGATTGTACTTGATACCCGTAATGTGCAACGATTGATACAGGTGACATTTTAACAACAGCTTTGCATCAAATCTCATACCAGAGCTCCTAATCTCTTAGAGAAAAAGTGCACAAATGACCTATTTTCACCCCCCTAGGATATATTTATAATCTAATTTGACCTAAGAGGGATTTACCTTCATAACTAGTCACATAAAGTTTTACAATCAAACCCAAATATCAAGCCCTAGATCGACTTTTGAGCCTAGTTTTTCTTCGCCAATGCTTTTATGCCTATCCAATTAGCTTATTAGTAAACTTGCCAAAAAAATTGAAATTTTTCAAAAATTTGTCAATTTTCTCAAGGGGACATCATCCTATGTTGCATCTATTGGGCACACTGGGGCACATCCTGAGATGATTTTTCTAATTATTCTTTGACACAATGCTCAAAATCACATTGTATCAAAGAGGGGCAAAATATAGACACTAAACAATGTTCCAAGCTTGCAAGCAACATTTTATGACTAATTCACTTTCCTCCATACATAATTAAATAATTGTAATTATTTAATTATATCCTAAGGTCATATTCCTCTATTAATTAAACAATTTAATTCATTTTATCTTTATTCCTTTTGATTAATTTAAATAAATGTCAACTTATTTAAATTGTGTCACTATTATCCCTTTTCCCTCTATAATTAAATAGATTCTTATTTATTTAATTATTTATTTCCATTTTCTTCATAATTAAATAATTATTGTTATTATTTAATTATTCATTAGCCTTTTCTCTCCATAATTAAATAATTATTTCTAAATTATTTAATTTATCATTTTCCCTCCTTTATTAAATAATTATTTTCAATTATTTAATATTTTAACACCCCACCTTCTTCTATAATTAAATAATTATTTTTAATTATTTAATTATTCATTTTCCCTCTCTTAAATTAAATAATTGTTATCATTATTTAATTTGAATTTCTTCTAAGTTAAGCCCTAAATCTCAACTAATTTTTTGAGTTTTCATCCATCCTTCCCATCATTATCCCTTTTCTTCTCAATTAACCTCATCATTCAATCCTAGCCATTTATTTGAATTGGGATTTCTATAAAAGAAATCCATCATCCTCATTTTAGGGTTAACCACAATCTTTGAAGTTTTTCTATCATACCACTATCTTGAGATCTTGCATTAATATCAAGCTTATCATATATCTTGCATACTAGTATTCTTATAACAAACAAAGAAAAATGGAGAAGAATGGAAGTGATTCAACTATGGCATAGGAGTTGAGGTTTATTACTCTATTATTTGGATTTTTATTGTCATTTGTGCTTCATTGTTAGAATAGGGTCTTCATAGCTTGAATTAGATAGTTTTGGGGTTGCTATTATTGATTCATGCTTTTTCCCTTGAGTTTTACCCTATCTACAAGAACTTTTAATACTTGATCTACATGATGCAAATTCTCTTCCCATGTCTTGCTATAAATTAATATATCATCAAAGAACACTAATACAAAATTCCTCAATAAGGGCTTAAAGATAACATTCATCAAAATTTGAATTATAGAGAGAGAATTAGTAAGACCAAATGGAGTCACTAAAAACTCATAATGACCTTCATAAGTCCTAAATATTGTCTTGAAAATGTCTTCTTAATTCGTATTTCGTGATAACCTTATCTAAGATCAAGATTTGCAAAAAACATAACTCCATTCAATTAATATAATAAATCATTAATGAATGGAATAGTAAACCTATCTTTGATGGTGTATTTATTGATTTTTCCATAGTCTAGACACATGTTCCAAGTTTCATCCTTCTTACATACCATCACCATGAGAGAGAAGTAGGTAGCCTGGCTATGCTTGATAATGCCAACTTCAAATATTTCTTGAACTATATTCTAAATCTCACATATTTTTATATATGGGTACCAATAAGGCATAATTTTGGGTGGTTGGCCACTTAGTACTAGATAAATAGCATGATCATGATCTCTTTTAGGAGGAAATTCTTTAGGAATATCCCCAAATACCATTGAGTGATGATCTATAATAACTTGTTGATTTATCGAAATAGGAATATTTGGTTGATGGGTTGCTAAAAATAATAATTGGGTAGCATATACATTATCCAGGTACTTTTAAGAATCATTTTCATTTGATGAGAGCTTATCATTTTTGGGGACTTAGAACACAACCCTCTTTAGTTCAATTCTCCTTCCTTTTGATTGAAATCTCATGAACAATTGTTGGAAGTTTATCTCAATTATCCCCAATGTAGTAAGCCACTCTACCTCTAACACTATATATGTTGCACCCATGGGAATACAAACAATCAAGTCAGTAGCCTCCCATGGGAATACAAATAATCAAGTCAATATCCTCCCATGGTTAATTTAATGCTTTGATACTTTCTTCAACAATTGACAATACCCCATTTCTAATTCGAACCTAAAATTTTGGAGTAGCATGTATAAAATAATTTATATGAGTATATAACTTCTTGTTGATCAATTTGTGAGTGCTTACAAAGTGAATCAATTTTTTTATTCTCCCTTTCTTCAAGAAACCCACCACCTTGATAGTTTCTATGGCACTAATTCTAGTAAGTGAATGAAAATAAATGATGGTTGAGTATCTCTTGATTCCTCATCTTACTCAATATCCACCTCTAATATTGATTCCTCCTCTTCTTCAACACTCAACCCTTTAATATAGAACAATTTCATTTCAATGAATTTATGTCCTTGGTTGTATTTTCTATCACAGTTAAAACATAACCCTTTTGATATCTCCACCTCAATTATTTATGGTATCAATCTAGTAGGCTAAGGAAGTGACTATGTATGAGTGCTTCTATGTTTTCTATTTATATTACCTTACCTTTATTAGCCATAAATTTTCATCTACTTGCCTTTCCACAATCACTTTTTTGGTACATAGAATTTGGGTGTAACTGTAGACATCCAAATTTGACCACTCCCATATGGTCAAAGGCGTCTCCTTACTCATCCCTTTACTCATCTACTTCATCCTCTTTTCCGGTATTAATTAAATCATTCATTTAATAAATATTTCATGTCCTACATAAGGTTTCCAAAGTATTTAATTTAATAAATACTTTTACCATCTTTTCTCTCTAAACTAAATAAATATACCACTTTATTTAATTTAGTCATATTACCTCTTGGAATTTAAATTAATTTTTAATTCCTCACTTTCTCTCTCATTGTCACATCCTCCAACTTTTGCAAGTTGGTCTCTAATCTCTCTTAACCATCTAACCCTCTTCTAATCATAATTAATTTATGGTTAAGATGTGCACACCCCTAATCATCATTAGGGTCACATCCTTCATAATTTCCCACTTGCCTCTAATATGTCATTAATTTGTCTAATCAGGTACTTGCACAATCTTAATCACTTAATTAGGTCAACCTGTGTCATAAGTCAACCTTATTAAAGGCTTTCTCTTTTTGGAGAAGGCACCCCTTTGCCCATGTGAATTTTTAATTCACATTTAATCCCCCAATGCATTTCAAAGAATTTTAAATTCTTTCTCTCATTCCCATTTGGATATTTGAGAAATTTTTAATTCATCACATGTCCTCTCACCCACATGGGGACAAGGACCTACTTTATGAGAAAATCTTGTCCAAATCCCAATGTACTATGTAGTACCTCCATGTCATGTACTCTCCTTCCAACTTACTTACACATCATCTTTCTCAAGCCACTTCACATGCCACATGTCAAGATGTGAGGGTTTGTGAGTTCTCAACTCACCATAGCTCTACATCTTGGCCTTGTTTGTTTAATTTCAACCATCTATTTCTCTAGAGAATTCAAAATTCTCTATAAATACCCCTTCTTTTCTCTCATTTTAGGGGGAGATCATTGGGCTAGCCAAACTCTTGCAAATTTTCCATTTGAGCCATACTTAGTCAAATTTCTCATCTTCTTGCACTCACCATAGCATTTGCATCCATTGTTACCTAAATTCAACCATCTTGTATCCTCATTATTCGCCATCAAAGGAGCATACAACATCAAAGATCGAAGGGCCAACCAAAGGACAGTTTGACAAGGTGAAATCTTTCATTTTGCTTTGTTAAATTAGACGATTGCCTAATCTTGAGGTGTAGGGTGTTTATATTTTTTGTTTGCACTCTTTTGTTTGTTGCTCGTTTTCTAACATGTATTTTCACCCATTCACATTTCTGGCACGCCCGATGGGACCCACAAATGGGTCTGTATCTTTCACGTTTGCTATTTTTTTCACTTTTTGTAGATGCAGGTTGTAGAGGAGCAGACTCGACCATCCAGGGGTGGACCTGACCTGACAAACAGGCGGACCTGACCACCAGGGGTGGACCCGACCTTGCCCAGGGGCGGACCTACCCTCCACAAACTCCAGAAACTAATTTTTTGCAAATTTTTCATAGAAGGGCGAACCTGACCTCTAGACACGTAGACCTAACCTAACAGACAGGCGGGCCTGACCTGACAGACAGGCAGACTTGACCTGGACAACTTTTTTCAGAAGGTGAAATTTTAGTTTTTAGCACTTTTTTTGGTTGTTTTAAGTGTTTCTAACCCCCTAACGTGTCTTGTTTGAGTCTATGCAAGCATCTGATCAACATTTGGCGAGGAACAAGGAAAAGATTCACTAATAAATTTCCTTATAGGGTTATTTATTTATCAGCTACTACTTGTCATTTTGCATAGCTTAGGCACATAGTTTAACTAGGGGTGTCAATTTATCTTGTTTGTCATGCTTGTTGGTAAGCTATTTGACGTATCCAATCCCCTTGCGCCATTTGGCAATCCTGGGTGACGAGAAATCATAGCTTACCAAGTATTTGTGTCTTCCTTTTTTTTCTTTTATTAGGGGGCCTGCTTGGGGATTTCATCAGCCCAAGAGACGATTTCAACCATGCATACCGGCGGGGTATATAAAGGATGGAGAGCGAAATTTATACCTCAACCCAACTGCGTTGTAATTGGCGGAGTGTCAGGATGACGTGAAGAGTTGGTATTAGCCTCTAGTATCTCGCTAAGGTTCTTGACTCACGTTTGTAACGGGTTGGTGTTCACGGTTTGGACCTCACGTATCGGGTGTATATCGAGGACTCCTTAGCAACCATGTTCATCCTAGAATAGAGGAATTTTTTAGCCATACCCCTTCTACTAGTCTTAGGATTGTGTTGTCTGAACTGTCTTCTTTGTGCGAAACTAGTAATTTTCTGTTTAGTTGACTTAGTTATATTCTTTTGATTGATGTTTTTTGTGTTTTGGGTCCTTTTCCTTAGTCATTTTTTTAAAACTCAAGTTTAAACATGTCTAGGGGTGGACCTGCCCTCCAGGGGCGGACCTGACCCATCCAGGAGCGGACTTGACCTTTGAACCAGCCCTTTTAAGCCTGTTCTAGCTAATTTTGACCAACTTTTGCCTGACAGGCAGACCTGCCCTCCCGACAGGTAGACCTGCCCTCTAGGGGCAGACCTAACCCATCCAGGGGCGGACTTGACCTTTGAACCAGCCCTTTTAAGCCTGTTTTAGCCAATTTTGACCAAGTTTTGTCTAACAGGCGGACCTACCCTCCTGACAGGAAGACCTGACCCTTGACCAGTCAATTTTATCATCTGTTTCATCATTCGAAGCACCTGTTTCACTGTTTCACATGCTCCTTTCACCGTTTTGATCACTTGTTTCCCCATTCCCAACATTCGAAGCACCTGTTTCACTGTTTCACATGCTCCTTTCACCGTTTTGATCACTTGTTTCCCCATTCCCAACATTCGTACACCTGTTTCAACAGTCCATTCTCCATCCTAAATGTTCATCCCCTCGATCTGAACATTCATCTCCCTGTTCAGTGTGCTCGTTTACCCATCTCGAATAGCTATTTTCTGCCCGTTTTCAATTTGAATAGCTGTATCTAGCCATTTTCAGTTCTAGGGGCAGACCTGACCCATCCAGGGGCGGACCTGACCTTCAGACAGCTTTTTTGATCCTTTGTCTAGTCGTTTCAAGAGTCATTCCTTCATTCGAGATTGTTGTTTTCATGTTCCGAGTAATCATTCGTCCATTCCGAGCCTTCATTTCCTCATTCTGAAAGTCAACCTCCACCATCGAGCATCCATTCACCCATTCGGAGTCCTCGTTTATCCATTTTGAACCCACGTTCACTTAGTTGTTCTCCCCGTTCTAGATATCATTTCCCCATTTTAGATCACTGGTATTTCATTAAACTTCATTAAAGCAGTTATCCATTTTGACCTAGGTGTTCATCTCTAATCGTCATCTATCAAAAAATGACTTAGGATTG